>PQWD01000447.1:87575-160799 GCA_019425675.1 Leucinodes orbonalis
GTAATAAGGATTTACGTCAACTTACTAAATAGGCTTGACGGAGCCGTCTCGGGTATCCACTACAATGCCAAATATCATATTGTAAAGTATTAGGTACGTACTTTTACTTTTAGGGCTTGATTTGGTGTTAAAGTGGACGTTACATACATAATATTTTCCTCAAGTATCCAAAATGGCTTTAGGTATACTCAATGATCATGCGACAAATATTCCAAGCGAGCAGGCCTTTTCTAAATTAGTAAATTTAATAAGCAAACGAAGAAACGAATTGGGTAATAGAGGCACATTGGAATTATGCAATTGCTTTTCTAAACATCAAACTACAGCTAGGGTTACATTTCTTTGACTAAAAGACTCAGTATTTGAATACTTTTTGGAATGACTCAAGTATTTTTACAAAAGACTCCAAATTTCGTAGAACTTAATATAACCGAGTTTAGGAGAACTAACATCTGTCGCACTCGTTGACAGACGCTGGATAGTGTAGACAGCAACTTATATAAATTTCCCTTCGACACGTCATGGATGGTCACTGTCATGAGGCGAGCAAACTGTGCTATTTACTCCTTACATAATAAAGATCTTAACTCATTCGGCCTTATTACAAAAAAGTTTTTAGAACTGGTTTAAACCTGGACTAACTGATCTTGTATTGTTACGGTATTAAAGTTAATACCAGGCTTAAAATGTGATCTTATTACAAAACGTAGACCAATCATTGACTAGGTAAACCAAAGATAGTCCCTGTTCTAAGTTTTCGTTCATTCTTTTATAATGACTTCGTTCAGTACGACATTCCGTTTCTCTTAACGTTGCAATCAACTTTGTACTTTTGAGGCTATAAATAATATTTAAAAATAATACAACAAATCTTAAAGTAATATTTCTTCTTTTAAGTTCCAATCCGTCAAACAAGTTATTGTTTTGTTTAAAATAATGATATATTTTTATCGATTCCTATGACACAGAGCGTAGTTAGCGCGTAATTTGAAACGTAATTGACTGTCAAGAAAGAGCTCTATTGTTCCTTTAAAATACCATGCAAATAAATAAAGGAATTATTGTTATATTGTGTTAATAATATTGTACTGACTCGAAGTATTACTATTTTGTGACTCTGTATGAGAAGTCGTGGGTTAAAATTGTGAAAATAAGTCGGAAACAACAGAAAAAAAGTAACATGAAAATTCGAGGTCTAAAGAAAAAGCAATGATATTCTCTATTTTCATTGAGAAAAAGCAGTAAAATATTGTGTAACTACAAGCAATGCAAAGTTCAATTTCACTGCAATTTTGATAAACAATCACAAAAAATTAACATAATTGTATTAAAAACTGAAGAGTGGAAGAATATATCAATGAAGTAAGTTTTATATATACTTATTGCTTTTACCTATCAGGTAGTAAAACATATGATTTCTTTATAATTTATATGCAATTGAAGTTCAATATATTTCACAATAGTAAATGTACATTGACTCAAGTCTTGATTTTTTTTACATAATGTAGTAAACTCGAATTGGATCTTGTACTAATATTAAATATAGTAAGAATTCAAACATAATATTTAATATAACAGATTTGAAACATGTAATAAACGTAAATTATCTTTAATTGTAGATTCCACTTATCATGGTGGCTAAAGCAAAACATGTTTGTAGACTGGCTGGCCATTATGAAGGAACTAAGGAATACATTTTTTAAATGAGTTAATTCCAGTATCAACTGGATATAAAAAGCAAGGTGAATAGTCACAATAAAATGAAAGTAAAAACTTGGGATGAAATATTATATTTTATGTAACACAAATATAGTAGGGGTACAGAGAGACCCAAAATTAAAATGATATAAAACAATACAATTGTTTATATGTATATAGAAATTATCTAATAACTTTGACAAGCATTCTTAAAAAATCATACTTTCCGCCATACCAACTTTACATACTTATATCACTATTGTTTTTAAAATCACATTTTTTTTCAGTAATGAGTTCAAGAAAAGGCAGCTTGACATGGTGGAAGTGGAGTGGAACTGATGTTAAATGTTAACATTGTTTTAATTTTAATTAGAAATAGCATTGTTATAAATGTTATAATGTGACAGACAAAAAGATTAAATAAAATGTTATAAAAATGTTTTGTTATTTATAAATATTGATGTATCAGCAAGAGAAAAATAAACAAGTCTCATGTAATATCCTTTTCTTTTTATTAAATATCAGACTACCATCAGCATACATTTTCATCTCCGATATGAGCACAGTCAATGCACCATTCACATTTTAAAAAATACAATACCATTGTATTTTCTTGTTTTTTTTTCAGTTTCTTTCTGTCCATTTAAAGTGACACGTTTTTTCACTATTTCCATATCTTACTGATCAGTTGTACTATTAAAGCACGCCATGTACCTATATAGGCTGCATCATCATGAATCTAATGAAAATTAAGCAAATATTTAAATTTCTAGATAAACTGACATGTGTTCAATTACTTTATGGCGAGCCCATTTGGGTATCAAAGGCCATTCATGGGAGTCTTTGGTGAAATGGTCATGTAAAACATCAACAATTGTTTTGGCAAAACGTTTCGTAATTCTTTAATATGGCGCTGCACGTAATTCCGTTATTCAAATTCAATACGCCAAGAGGTCTCAAAAACCATTAAATCGATGATCGTAAACTAAATACAATGTTACAAAAAAATCCAAGTATAACCTCAAAACAAAGTTAGTCCACTGTTAAACTAGGGGTCACACGGGTTTAAATTTAGCACCACAGATAGTCCGAGCCTAAGCGTTAAACCTCATTTTGTAATAAGGATTTTTTTAGTCCATGGCTTAAACCAAGTTTAATCCCAGTACTATATTAGCCGCGTTTTGGAATAAGACGGATTGGGTTTAAATATATTTTTACGATAATATGATCCATAAAGACATACCAGTCAAGTCTCGCAAAATCAGTACATATCTAGAAACTCGATGATAATTACGGAATAGCATATTGATAAATTGACCTAACGGATCATGTTACTAATCCGCTCTAGAAGCCTGAACTGGACTGTTAATTATCGCAATTAACACGACGACGATTACCGTGCTAGTGATTGCTGTATATGAACATGGTTAAAGATGTCAGCATAATGACGATTATAGCAAAAGTTTGAATCAAAGTTATATTTTCGTAAGGAACATTTTCAATGCATTCTACGCCGTATGAGCACGACTGCGAGATGCCTCAAATTGGATAGTTCTCTCTTCAACATTTCGCAGTCCACTGCTAGACATACACAACCTTTGAATCTCTTCGCAGGCGTGCGCTGATTTCCTTACGATGTTTTCATTCTCCGTAAAATCGTCGGATAATATCGAAAATACATTGGTACGTGGTGGGATTTGAACCTGCGCCCTCCCGATCGGTAGGCAACAATCCACACCATTGATGCTAGAATAAAAATAATAAATATTTAACATTTTTCTTTTACAATTGTGACCTTTTCCGTATTAAAAATTTATTCTTAGTTTATTCGCGACATAAAGAAATAATGACCTTCATACAGAATCGATTCCGTATTCGATTAAATTATTTATATGGCTCAAGTACCCAGATCGTCGAGGTTATGGAAACTGGAGTTATAAAGCTAAAGCAATTTATATGCTTGCTATCAAGTTGAACCAGGAAAAGTTAGGAGTCTTAACGGTCGCATAAGCAGGTTATTAAATTCGCTCAATAAACTCTAGTAAGAATATTTTGTGAACTTATTTACAACCTCCGTGGATTTGTGGTTCAAGCAACGTCGTAATCCGGGGCCTGGGTTCGAATCACACAGGAGGTAAGATCGCACAATTAAATTAGCTTTATGGGATTTTTATAAGTTTGGGTAATGACATTACAGGCCAAATCATGCAATTGTCTGAAAAATATGATCCTCTGTTTCAGTGGGCCCGTTAAGAGGTCGGTCCCGGATATAAAACTAGGATAGTAGTCGTTAACGCCCACCAATCCGCAATAGGCCCGCGTGGTGGGTGACGGCCCAATCACTGCATTACTATGAGCGAGAAGGCCAGTGCCCTGAAGTATGTATACGATTTTATAGGCTTATAAGGATTAATTTTGTTTAGCTTACTTTTGAAATAGCCACGTAGTCACATGAGAAATATAAAAGAAAGAAAGAAAACAATTTTTAATCGAATGCATCGCATCGTCATCATCACATTTGGTTTTTTAACAAAAAAAGAATAAAAATAACAAATCCACTAAGAACACAGAAACAATATTATGTGCTACGATGAAATCCAACGAACTGAGTGAGCATAAGCCAAGGACGATTTAAGGCTGAGAGCCATTTGCGCTCGCCAATTGCCCGATGAAGCTGTAAAGGCGGACAACAGCAGTTGTCAGTTCGAAAAAAAAGACAAGAACCGCAATAGCGGACCTTGGCGCCGATTTTCAGTGAGCCCGGCTGAGTAGGCACACAGCTAAAGCTTCAGAGGGGGTTTCCGAGGTTACACGCTAGTATAGTGCCTTTAGCGCTTGGCCCGAGCCTTTAAGGTTCGTTCGATTCCGTCGTAGGAATGCAGACATTGCATCCACTTACAAATATTAACAATGTTTTACAGAATACAATATTATTATTTTTCAGATTTTGGAATGTCTTGTTACACTTTAATGACCAAGTGACTAAATTGTGCATTCGGAATACAACATGTGTACCTAAATACCAAATACACGGTTACGTCTCGGACAACTTTGCATACCATTCACATTTTACACACAGTTAAAAACGGGTTTACAGTGAAGGTTAAACATTTGAAATATATGTATCATATAGATTTGCAATTTATGTACCGCATATTCCTATTAGCGCCGAATTAAAGTTATAAATTTGCCAAAAGATATGACAGTTCCGTGTTGCACACTAGACAGATAGATATTTCTTTATTGCAAGCAAGTAAAACATTAAACATATATAAAACAATATAGTTGAGACCTTTAACCTTTTAGGTCAGTAAAATTACAATTTGGTGCGTAGAATCCGTCAATTGATTACTCAAGCAATCTTATCGAAAAACGCGTTAAGCAGGTTGGTCAACAAGCAAACAGTATGAGAAATGGGGGCACGAAGGGCCCGAGCCGAGTACGAAAGTGAACTACACGCCCAAGGCTGACCGGTCTCTCCTCAAACCAAATGACCTTTACCGAGTGATATCCTTGTTCCCGCGCCTTGGTATGCAATAACAAAATATCAAATCGCACCAAAAAACTCACGCAAAGTAATGTCGACTTGAACAATTGTACGGAGTGTCTGTATTTTTTTATGTCATTCTTAAGTTCATTAACGTAAGAAGTGATGAAATATAAAAACAACTCATGTTTCATTTTAAGAGGACAAATTTAAATCAATAAACATTACAAGCACCTTTTCCTGTATGCAAATCAAACAGTATTTTGTCATACACACACTTGTCTAATTGCAAGTACCTAATAAATCACCAGTGCACTCAAGCTTTTTATTATCAATATTCTCACTTTTTTACGTACAAATATGTATTACTCAATACCTAGCATAGCTTTCTTACGCGTAAATAGTAAAAAAATATACGTGTTTAAAAAAAAGCTTGGTTATCGAAACGCCAGGAAAACAATTGCAATGACACACCGATTAAGTACATTTCGGTACGCGGTATCACGTAGATGTATCAATTTCGCGGAAGAACGTAGCCGGGACTCGTTTGAATAACGTACGTTAGGTAACAAATCTTGATTGCACAATACAAACCACCATACGAGGAAACATTGTTATGGTGTTTCTGCCCGTGTTTTCCTCAAACTACTAACAATAACTACTTAGTTACGTTGGGAACTAGCATGTGAACTCAAAAGTTTTTTTAATAGGTCAAGCGTTTATGTTCTGTATTAGTATAAGTAGGTATTAAACCTTTATTATTTCTGTAACATCAGTTTAGATACTTGGTAAAATTACTTTTATGTTACACTTATGACGTTTCTCAGCTTATGTTTACGTTTTTTTAACCTTGTCCCAGTTTTAGGAACTTTATGTAACTAAACCAGCGATATAAATATAAATTGTTTTGAAACCCGTAATCTCATTGCTAGCGGAGTCTAATCTCATGATATCTCATATTTATTCAATTTATTTGGCAGATCTTGTATTCATAAATGCTGTAGCTACGAGCTCGTTAAAACAAATCGCGTGCACTCATTCATTTCACAAAACCGGGTAGGTAGGTAGCTACTCCCGCCTTCTTTGAAATACATTACAAAGAATGCTGTAGAATTTTATTGGAGTATTTTGTGAGCTCATTACTATGCAAGCGCGTAGGGTCGGCGAACGGTGAAAATGCTTACGTCACCTGCATGATACAGGTCACAGCGAAATGCCAAATGAGGGAGAAATATTTTATTACTATTCGTTGGCAGCAGGTGCGAAACCTGCAGTTGGTGGTATTTGCTGTACCTAAATGAACCAATAACGTTGGTTATATCCAATATTCATGGTTGGTTACTAGATAGGAATCGTTACATTTTTTAACTCTATAGCTTATCTTTTCTGTGTAATAATTATAATAGATATCAATAGGTACATTACTAGAATAACCTTAACAAACAATTGAGCACGATTTATAATTTCTGGTAGGCTCTTGAGATTCTCTTTGTTTTTAAAATCATTGCACATGGTAAACACAACACCATAAGTCAAAGTAATCTTTAATTAAGTTCATATTTAACAAAAGCTGATCATCTGTTTTTGCTGCATAAAGGTGCCTAATTATTACACAAAATAAAACACAGGGGTTAATATAACAATGTTTGTTGATGAAATCAGTTTAAAAATGCATGTTATTGCGTCATTCAAACAGGTAGCAAATACTTAGAATCTGCGTAATACGATCAAAGACTGCTGACCAGTTTCGGTGACATGTTTCCAATTAAATGTTCCATACAATCAAACATCAAACTCGGACGCAGTCGTGTGACAACTTTCCTTTCACAGGAGAGATGTAACAGTGACAACTAGCTGAACCAGGCAGAAGAGGACAAGGAAAATTCCCACAACTATGGCATTTGAAATATGTATCACATTTTTGCCGAGCAAAACTGTTTTTAACCCCGCAGATATTTTTTCAATAGAATATACTAGCCGTTCCCCGCGGAATTACTAGCGGTATACGATTATATTCTCTCGAAGTCGCGGGAAAAAATATTAATAAAATAGTTAAAATTTATATAAAAAACTTTATTGTTTACAAACGTCAATGTTCTAAACAGGATTTTGCGCCCTGCCGAATGAACATAAATAGGCTAATAGAAGCAGGTGTCCCGACCGCAGTGCGTGAGGCAAAACAATTTTTTACACTGACATTTTAATTATCGCATGCCTTTAGTTAAGGATGCGCCGTATGCAATTGGAATTAAATTTATTTGTAACACTACTGAAATATTACTCCATAATTCTTAAGCGAAACGCGAATAAATTGACATGAATAGTGGCGCTTCATTTTCAATTTAAAACTGCGGTAGGTAACTTTTGGTTTTACTAATTAAGTTGAATCTATCTACGAAAACTAAAAACAATATGAAATAACTGTTAGAAAATGGTCTAGAGGTATCGAGTAATTTAATTATTTAACTCACCCAACAACTCGACACAGGTATACCGAAATGACAACTTTTAAAGCAGGTGAAATATTGAAAATCTATTTATTAAAAGAGTAGGTACACGTTTATTGTAACTAATAACTGCTAACCATATTTTTTGGGCACGGTCTCTCTTTAAAACGTTCCCATTGTGTCTAACCGTACAAATTACCGTAACATATGACATACAGCTACTATTAATCATAATTAACGTTTAGCACAATGAGTCAGGCGGCAAGATCCATTCAATATCTCACAATAGAAAGGATAATCGAACTCTAGTACCGCCAACGTTCTATTCTAGCGAAACAATCGTCAATTACCCCGACGCGTTCCCAGCGGCTTTTTGCAACATCCAGCGACATGTCTTGGGTAACGAACACCAACGAACAATAAACAATGTCAACAAACAGTCCAGACGCCCTTGGCGTTTTGTTGGCGATATGAATTACGACATCCTAGCTGGTATCCTAGTGATATCTTGTTATGGGGGTTGCCACAGCATAAGATATTAGTTTCACCACTGCTTACTTGTAGAAAATATACTAAATAATACCAACAATTATTATTTGCTAATTGTATAAGTAGGTATTAAAGACTATATGATTACAAATAAATTTAATAGTAAACTAGGTTGCAGACAAATAATATTGGTAACTTACATTTTATAATAAAGATAAATGTAAATTAGGGATGTTAGGGTTCCGACTAACGACTTTTTCTATCCAAGACAATCATACTTGCACGTGACACATATCACAAGACAAGATTGTAAGGTTGTCTTTAGCAGGATGTCCAGCTGAATAGCATACGCAGCTTTGTCTACCAGCGATCACATACTGAACCAGCAAGGCGGGTTGGAGATTTTCAATAACGAATAACGTAAGGGGAAGCCATTCATGTAGAGTTTATGAAATGTGTTAATTAAAGCCACTTCATATACAACATTAAATAATCATGTTCCCTAAGTTGCGACTATCACAGAACTAGCTAGTTACATAATTCAGTGGATAAAAGTGTAACAAATGCAGCACCCAGCCAAGCGATGCCCCTAGTTATCCCAGTTTAGACGCGGGGCTCGTTACGTTTGGTCCCAGTAATGCGGGCTCTGGTTAGATTCAATACTTTGTTTTTTAGTCACGGATAATTGACAGGAAAAAGCAATACGGGAGTACAATCGTTTTTCGTAATACTTGTAACTCTTGAATATAATCGATCGTTGATTTAATGATGTCGGTAACCAGTTTGGAGAGAATATCTATTTTGGAAATAAATTTATTCATTCAAAATGGGAATGCACTTCAACGCCCATTGATGATTGAAAAGCCGTCAAATTAAGCCACGGACCATTTGCGTTTACGTACGACTTTAAATGTACCCTCGTCCAAATAGAATACAAAAAGAGGGTCACCTGTATAAATATTTCGGCTCAAGGTTAACTAAAACATAATAACAATTCGCGTCACTGTCGTATAAGCAAATATGGCAGCATTTTGAGCGACATCAAGGAGTTTTCTTACAAATATGAACGATGTCGGGACTGAATGCATAATTTATATTTGGATTTACTTACCTAACAATAAACTGTCTGAAAAACTTACCTGAAATGAAAAAAAAAACTATTAAACATGACATATTATAAACTGAAATGTCACGATCTCTTGGCAATTATAGAAAGCAAAAAGAGGTATCGCATAATATGTCATCGGAATATTGATGTGTTTGTAAGCAGAAATGTAGAAAGTTGAAAGTTGTCGCCACAAAGTTTCCAATGGTCGAAGACGAACGTCGGATTGAGTAATCGACCGCTGGTACGATAATTCGTTATAATCGTTGCAAAATCATAACTGGAATGATACCCGCGGTATTGCTGCACGGATCGTGTTCAACTTTGTGAGAGGCTAGATCGACTATGAGTAGAATGTTCAGCACTTCGATCATACAAAATGAAGGTTCAGCACCGTAAATTCAATTAAGTTTAATCGCCTCCAGACTATACTGCCATCATTCCGTTCCGACTAGTATTTAAGGGCGCTCGGGGAGTAGAGCATACTAAGACTAAAATATTAGGCATTCTAACATGTTTCGAAATGAACAGAACCGTTCACGTAGAAACCAACTTAATTTACGTATTAAATTGATATAGAGATCTACAGGTGCCGCAGAACGTCACTATACCGGTCGACTCGGCGACTGATAACAGAATGTATGCCGGCCGTTCACCTGCACCTACTGACATAGTCACCACTGCTGTCGCACTCTCGTTTGGTAATAGTCGCCAAAGAAGGACAAAACGATTGCATATTCGATTACAATAGGTTAATTTAAGAATTCAAAGCGAAATATCTATATGTAATATATGTTATATTTAGGTATAGTTCATATAAAATATGTGCACGACAAAATTTGTAACAGAATACTCCCTTACAAATTTTCAAAAAAGCACTTATTAAATACGACCTGGAGACCTTCAAGGAGAGAGCGTATTCCCATTTAAAGGACCGGCAACTCATTTCTTTGCTCTCTGGTATTACAAGTGTAAATGGACGATGGTGTCATTTACCATCAGTGAGATGACTGCTGACAAACAGCCCGCAATCTCATAAAAATCTTTAGACGTAGATTACACAAAATATTACAAAATTTATTGCAATCGTACGTAAAATTTACAAACACAAAAATTTCTTACCTAATAATGTATGATCCAAAAAGAACAAGAATACTTATATATATGTCAAAATATCGGGGTTTATAGTTTTATGGTGTTGTAGTTTATTTATATTTATAAGGAATATTATATTGCACCATGCCATTAGCCGTTAAAATGTAACTATTCAAACAGAATTTTAAGGTTAATTTTCAAATGTCTACATACTTTGATATACCTATGTTTTAAAAAAATTGATAATTGTTTCAAATCCATATCAATTATGAATATATTAAAAAAATAACATATACAAAGCGAGCGATCAAATGTATTAGAGACCGTATAAATTGTAATACAGCACATAACAGCCATATGAGTATTAAGCTGTATTACAAGTACACGACGATCAGCCTATTGAGGTGTGTTGGACGATTAGGGCGTCAACGTTACCATTAGTCAAGCCCGCACTTGTGTTTGCTGTCTATTTGTGTTTGCTCGACAAACAATGAACCGGTCGAGGTGCGGATTCGTTCAACCACCGCGCACCGTGTACGATATTGCACACAATAGCTTGTACGCACGCCAACTCGGCCGACACTGTTGCAACTAAGGCAATGCGTCCACTCGCTAACAAGCCATATACTATAGGTTAATCATATTTACTAAAGAAAACCGAATAAGTAATAAATATCCAATGACATTAACACATGGCCATCTAGCACCAAGACAAGCGTGAAAGCATGTAGTATGGGTACTAAACAACGGATAAACATAATTATTATTATAGACTTTTTTAAATATCTATGTAGGTACATATAATAAATAGAAACACCTATACATACAATCGGTCATTTTCACGCACACAAATGTTTGTTCTGCCCGGGAATTAAACACGGAACCCTTGGTGTAGTAGCCGACGTCTACGACATCATCACACCAAAATTAAATGAGTCGTATGTCAAAAAAAAAAAATCCAATAATAAGCTCAGTCACTCAACGCGCAATGGAGCGAGCTATGCTCTTATTTAATCTAATCATCTCTCTAAGGAATAAAATCAGAAATGATTTAATCCGTAAGAGAACTTAAGTTACCGACATAGCCCGACGGATCAGCAAGTTGAAGTGGCAGTGGGCTGGTCCTGTATGTCGCAGAACCGATGGCCGTTGGAGCAGACGAGTTCTGGAGTGGAGACCGCGTCTCGGCAAGCGTAGTGTAGGACGCCCTCCGGCCCGATGGACCGACGACTTGCGACGAGTCGCTGGGGGAGGCTGGATGAGAAGAACGGAGGAGCGGGATATCTGGCTAAAAATGGGGGAGACCTATGTCTAGCAATGGACTGCGATAGGTTGAATATAGATAAATTTTTTTGTTAATAAAATTACATCTAGAGACTCATGGTCCGTACTCTTTTTAGTTTTAGATTTTGTAAATTAATTATTATAATATCATGTTAGTGCTCCGCGCATGGGGCAAAACAATTGGTTAAAGGGGGAATGGGACAGTCACAATTAAAATAAATAATAGAGATATTGACACATCTTATCTAACTGAAACAAGCAAGGAGTTCGTACTATCATGGGTACATAACAAATTCATGCTCACAAATGTTTGTACTGCCTGGGAATCAAACACGAAACTCTTGGTGTATTAGCCGATTTCTTAACCATAACTCCACATTGGTCGTCACAATTGTATGTCCAGGTATACTATGAAGCTCTTATACAGCTAGTACAGTTATATAGTTCTATTGAACGGGTTTCATATGTTCACAAGCCACAAGTTCGCAATTAGATCGGAGTAAACAGTTTCATACCAACACTGATAATAATAGGTAGTCGCAAGGAAAACCTAAAGATCTGTATGCTTTATATAAAACGACTAACGTCGCATTGATTGCCATGCCAGTGTTTAATTAAAAAATAATCTCGATTCGGGTATATTTCCAAAACAATCAAAGAATATTTTCATATGAATAGCATAAGCATAAGCCATATTTATAACTGTATTTTACTGTTTTCCAATAAGAGCCCGAAGATTTATTTGATCGTTGTGCAAGCGAAACTATAAATCTCCAACATCACGCTCCGCGGAAGCTAGTCGATCAAATATACAGTCATGTATTATATTCTAACAGAACCATCAATTTACGTTTATACTAAAAAGAAATGTTATGGACTAAATACAAAATTTTAATTAGTTTTATGTTTTCGCGAATACCAAAGCGTTTGCATTAACGGCGCCTCTGCCAGCGATGCATAGCGGGCAACAGTTTCCGAGATTCCATGTTTGCCGTCCACCAGCTAAAACGTCGTTAACTGACGAGCACAATTTTTCGATATAAAACTGAAACACACGGTTTAACGGAAAAAACTTCGGATATAGCATTTCTCATTTTGATAAATAAGGGATTTTGCATGTAAAACATCACTATTAGTGTGTATAATCGCAGACAATTTTAATTACTTATCTACCAAATTAAATAATGCTTTTGTCAGTTAGCCGCTTTTTGGTTAAAGGACGGCAGATTTAGCGTAGAGCACCGGTGCGCCCGCGCTACCATCGCACCCAAGCGCAGCTTGCGCAAGCCGCGCCTCGGTCTCTCGCCGATTCCCACGCGAATTTCGTATAAACAGGTGCCGTTCATAGCCAATTATGTTAGGCAAATGTTGGCCAAGAATAGGCAGGTCCTTTGTACACACAACTGCAACATAGAGAGTGCACATCGCCTACAGTTCGTTAAACACGGTTCTCCAATGGGTGTGTGATTTAATTCGGATATATTAAACGCTAGATGCAACTGACCCCTCATGCAATAAATATGCTACTCGGTTCACGAACAAAACACCTAAGAGGTCACCTGCTGCGCGTACAGACGTATTTACGATCTCAAAATACATTATGCCACGCTTTTGCCCTTTAAGATTTACTTTACGTATGAATAGCTCCGTGAATAGTCTAGTGTAAGACTACTTATGTTGTTATGGCCATTCATCGAAATATAACAACACAATTACACATCACAAGAAATAACCTTTCATTCGCACGTCGTTAAAGCGCAAAAAGTTGTAAATGATTCCAAATATATTTAAGTCGGTGCAGTTAGCCGTCAACTTTGTTGGACAATATAATGGCTCAATCTCGTGTTACTGGCAGGTAAACTAAATGAGTTGTGTTGTGACGTAAAGCCAGTAAATTAGTATCAAGCGCTGGTGTTATAGCTGGCAACACAAAAGAAACTCTGGATTAAAACAAAAAATTATGAATAAAATACCATAAATTCTTGACGTATAACTTTCATTGCTACTATTGTGTGTTTAAATGGTAAAAATCCTAGGCACACCTACTTAATAAATAAAAGTAGGCACGTACGATGTATACGCACAAAATTAAATCAAACATCACTGATATTATGGGATACTGACTTGTTTAGATAGCTACGAGTATGTCCGCGCAACGTTCTTGTGAATGTGAACGTGACCCCAATAATTTATAAGGTACAATTAGAATACCATCCTATAAACATAATTTTATAAGTATTTGCCAAGGAACTAGCTAGAAACTTCATGTTATTCTATCCGACGGGGTAATAATAACTCCCGTATAGATACGCAACACCGTATACGTCATTTAGGCGCGGGTGTAATTATACCACAGTACGATAGCTAAGGGCCGGAATGGAGAGGCAGTGCAAATTGCACGTCGGATCGACTCGGCAAGGAGTGCCGATCGACAACCTTCCATTCTCTGTCGACTCTGGCATCAATGCCAATAGGCTATTAAATATCAGCGGGCGACAAACGATATACATACCACATCACAAAAAGGCGTAAGATGTTAATGCTTCTAAAGCAATATTTAACTAATAGAAAAAGTTATTGGGAATAAAATAACTTTCAAACATTAATATATATATATATATATAATAGTACGTAATTATATTATACGAATAAGAATGAAGTTGATATTCTTAGTATCTTAAAGTGATCTACCAAGAAATGAAATTCTATATTTGCATGCGATAAATATTTACAAATCGTAAATCCAACGGCACTTGCTTGTATTATTCGTTATTGGCAATGCAATCGTTTTCATACGCTAAACTGGGATTTCGCAGTAGAGCTTTATGGTCGCACAAAGCTCCCAAAAACAACAAGAGGCGGTAGTCACGAACGGGTATTTTGACGATTATCGAGGGAAATCGGAAACCTCTTAACCTCAATGAAGTTACGCCAATGGAAAATAATGAGGCAACAAGTTTATGCATCTCACGCATACATTTAAAATCAATTTGCCTTGGTTTATTTAGATGCGAGAATCGATTCGTTAAATGTATTGAGGCCACCCTATGCTGAAGTGCGTTGGAACAAGTGGGACTGCGCCGGCCTTGGGCAGCGATACCAGCGACAACGGTCGCACGTCAATCAAATTCTATTAGTTCAAAGCCACATCTATAAAGTTCATTACCTCAATAAAAGGAGTGATTTGCATTCGCCCAGCGTGACCTTTTAATTATTTCTTTGGTGCAAGTCAAAAAAACAAATTCATTTTATATTTTTTAAAAAGAAGGAAATATAGAAGATTTTCAGAATGAATAAGAAGGAAAGGGCCGCCCGCAAGTGGACACCGTGACAAAAGATTAATACAGGCACAATTTTAAACACAATGACAGCAAAGGCTAGATAAGTACTGACGCCCAAAATGAGGTGTGGTCGCAGATTACTGATAAGGCATTAAAGAAGAATAGGATTTATTTCATTTATCTATTATAAATTATCGAAAGGGCAGTTATGAGGTAACGACGTAAAAATTACTCGGTACAATCTCAAACCAAACAGTACTAATTTTTTAGTTTATCAACCTCAAGTACAGAACGCAAATTACGCAAGGCATTGTTATCGGATCGTAAACGCTTATCGCTTATATTTTAACGATCAACTCGCTCTCGTCTCGATTGATAGAAAAACTAGTTCAATCTTGGACAAGGCTGGTAACAACCCCGTTGATGGAGCTATTCCATTGCCTATTATGCCTGACCTACATAAACGTTTACCATCGCGGCATATTGATCTTGTTACTTCGGTCATTTGCACAATGATGACAATGTTTAGCGGTTTAATTAATATTCAAATGGCGTGCTTAGCTAGTCACGAATACAAGATGTTACGAATTAATTTGATAAACTTGTTAAAGATTTAAGGAGAACAAAATAGCTTGTTAACCAAGGTATAATGCAGGTCAAGTCTTCCAATAGTTTCTTCTTATGATAGTAAGCAGCCGCAAATTGTTCTTGCGTCTTTATTATAAGCTACAGGTCGTTAGTACATTGTTCACGCACCTACGCTTAATATAAAAGAGAACAACCAATGAGAGCATAATCGACTGCGTGAAATGCGGTACATGAGTATACCGACGGCAATGAAACACACATCTTTAATAACATTAGAGTCACAACACGTACTATAAATCAATCAACATTAATGATTAAACGATTTAACCAAATCGAAGGTGCTTTAACTAAATGTAACGTAACAAATATAATTGCAATTGTAAAACGTTCCGATACATTAACAAAAAAACTTTCACGGCGTTCTTTACGATTTCTATGTTATCCTTGATTAAATATATATTTCGTGTTAGACATAACAAATTAAATATTCCTCAAGAAATGATAAAATTGTATCCGTTTTTATAACTAGCAATGTCGAAATATGTGTGTTACAAAACTCAACGTTCAATGGAAGGTTACTCCAATTGGATATCTGTGCATATAAAATATGCGAGTGAGCAAGGTCATTATCATTAAACAGTTATTTCGTTTTGATCGAACCGTGCTCTTTTATCTGAATAAATATCAAAGATACAAAGATTAGCGGTACTATAAGCGCAGGATCTTGGAAAAACTTGAAATACAAGATTGGATGCGACCACCGATACGTTTCTTACAAATCGCAAACGATCGCTTCGCGTGACTAAACGGTGACATTCGTATTTTGTTTTGACTAATTACGTTCGATCATCGTTACAACGGTTATTATGAAAATGAAATAAAAAGTAACCGAACAGAATTGTAGAGTTCGACATTAACTTAAGTGGGAGCCAAAAGCTTGTATAGCAGCCGCCATAAAATAATGAAATTTATGCAGTAGGCGTTGAAAAGATAGTTCAATTTTATAATAAGTAGTTGGAGGTCTCTTTTAATTATATTTTCAATTTCACAACTCGCCTGTAGCGCCTCGGGCCACACGTAACATAAGATCTAAACCAATTTTGTTTTGTAATTGAGAATATTTGCAGTGGCTCTTAATTACGTTGCTACAATAATGTTCCACTGCAGAATGATTGTGTGCACAAGGCTAGTACCCTTTAACGAAAGTCACTACTGTTTATGTAATTATTGGGATATTATAACAATGTACTCAACAACATCATAATATTGAAAACCTCATCAACATTAGCAATCAAAATAGTCAAGTTCGATTAATTAGTTAAACGTTATATAGAATGGATTATGTCATCTAGTCTAACAAACTGTGACAGTCCACTGCAGGACTTAGGGTTAACTCCACGATTGTGGAAGGGTTTGCCCCGCACAAAAGATAAGATTTAATGATAGAGTGCTGCTATGTACCCGTTTTCTGCTAAACGTGTCCGTTAACCGTATCTTACGGCACCCATGGGAAGTGTAGGGGGTCATTGCAAATGTATTCTACTCGTAGTCTGTCATCACCACATGGCTATGTCCTCTGTTAAGTGTAATTGAATAAGACCATAATAATGTCAAAACTGTTTTACATATTTCTGCAAGAGCAAATTTTGAGCAAATCTGGCTAATTTATTCCGTAGTAGTTATATGTATGACATTTAATGTTCGCTCGATTATTTGGTCATGAAATTTTAAAAATATTACTCTGAAACTTTAAACCATAGTTGACACTTTAACCTCACGTGCACTTAGTGAGTCCAGCAAATAATACAGTTTGAAAAATCGAACTGTAGCATCGCGTTAAGTATCCATTGATCCAAATCGCTTCATTAATTTTAGTTATGCAAAATACTTCCAAAAAAATATTAAAACGTGAGTTTCAATGTACGTGTTCAAACTTCAGCTGGAAGTATACTATCGTAACCGCATTTCGCGGAGCGGGGTACCGCGGGTTGGCTCACCCCGTTCCCGCAAATCACGTTCTAGGGCAGAGTCCACGTGACCGATGACGCACGAGGAAGCTGGTAGACCCTAAGAGCCCACGGCCGTGGTTTTGTCACGTGGCCACTCTCGGGATAAAAACCGCAAATAAAATATAAAACGATATAAATATAGTCAAACGTCAACTCTGAATAGATTGCGCACTTACGTCCGCTTTTAATTTCAGAAAACATGAGACGCTTGGCGACGATAATATACCTACATATTTTGAATGATTTGGTTTATGTATTTTGATGAGTGATGAATAACTCATTTCGTCGTTTTAGTTGATGTTACATTGTATACGACTTCAAATTCGAATTGAAAAACATATTTTTGCGACTTATACATTTTTCTATATACTTTTATACAATAAAAGCATAGGAAGATCTTAATGTAGTAAGAAGGATAAGGCTACTTGAGTAGTTTCAGACATGTTTTATTGCACAAGTGCTTCACTAACGGTACTATTTCTAACAGAATCGTTTCGAGAAATGTTTCGATTTCTTATTAATGCTTATAAAGCTGAAATAGATTCACACGACAATTAGGTTTGCATATATTAGTGATGTGACATGGAAGCGTGCATTTGCATTTGTTTAGAGATGCACCGCCCTCGTCACGGCCCCGCGTGACCGGCGCAGATAGTTATTGGGTTCTAATCCGAGAACCGTTCAGAGCGATCTACATTGCTGTATTATTAAAACGCGAGGCAAAGATAATACAATTTCCTTCGCAACAATGTTGCCTTGGGACCTATGGCAATATCAGAACGTAAGAGTATGAGTTCAGTGGTAATATTTAATTCAAAACCACGATAAAGATAAGTATTGATGGTAAAAATGTGTTAATAACACAAGTTAAGTTATTTTAAATATTAAGATCGTTAAACACCACACAAATAACACATATTAAGTCTGATTTTGCTTAATAGCATTAAGATTGTATCGAATCATAAGACTAGGACTTGTCTAGTGGTATCTAGTTATATGAACATTATATTTATGAGTACGAGTAAGTAATCAGAAGTCTGTACGTATCGTCGAAACATATCTCACGCGTGTAATTACTACTCGGACCAGACTTTCCTAACACTAAATCGTGTTATCGTAACCCGATCCGTGAGAAAAGGTGTTTGCGATGCGGGTACGCCAAAGGTCGACCTACAGCCGGAAACATCTGAGCACACCCATACTACTAACAGCTTTACTACTTGCTTCCTTATGAATTTATCATTTAACATATCAAAAAATTAGACAACCAGAGTGCGTAGATTTGATTTACATTTAGCATGGACGAGATTGGTCAAGACCTAAAGAAAGCAGAGGATTACTGTAAGGGGATCGATGGATGTTCATGAAAATCAGATAGAGAAGTATGCCAGGACCGAATTGAGTGGCGCTCTATTCGGTATAAACTAACCCTATGGGATTAAGACGTGAGCGTTATTTAGCATTACGCATATAAATCCTTTGACCACCGATGACCTGTATATTCCACACAAAAAAAGGATTTTCTATTGTCTGGAATCTTGGTTAACAAAACATTAAAATATTAATAACGAAGAAATCCGCTTTCTGCTCAGTCGTTATACAAAACTCTTACTAGTCCAAAGCCTAGCTTTTGAAACTGTAAAAATAAAAATACCTTGTGATATTTCAAGAACAATTACCAATACTCATAAACAAGATTAGTTTGTTCTGACTTTGAATCAACCATTTTATTAAAGGTTCTTGTCGAGGCGATAGGGCTTTATTCACAGATTTCCCAATCGGATGTCTGTGGCTTTATTACACTAAATGTGATAATACTGATTATGCAATCAATATTTTTTTTAATTCAACAACAACAACATAGAGTTATAAATACATATGCACTTACAATCTAAATTCACAAAATAGATTAATATATGTAAATACAACTAACTTATCTGATTATTCATCTGCGTCTGAACTAGCCACTTCCATTGCTCTTTAATTTGTAATCCATTCATATTATTGTTACTTTTTATCTATAGCTTTAGATTGCATGATGTACCATTTTCGGAATGGTTTTTAACGCCAGCGACCAGATGTTTTTTTTTATATATTTACCGCGAAGCAAGAGAGCGCTAATGACTCTCAAAATGCAAACTAACGATAAAACTATGAAATCTAAAAAAAAAATATGTATGTACATACTTATACAAAACTGATATTTTTTTACTCCTATGTATGATTTGTATCTTATGCCCTTAAACTAGAAAGTTGCTTGAATAGTATCCATTAATATCTTTGTTATTTTTTGTTGCATTTAAAATCTATTGGATAGCTGATTTAAAACACAGTTTCTTTGTGGAGTAGGTAATTGTTGAACTAATCATCTAATCGCTGTACAAAGAAACTAATGGATTAACCGCGCATAATAAGTGCGTAAAATTACACACTTTTTTAATAGTAGTACAATTTTAAAAGATACTGTAGTAAAGGAGAAACATGGGATTATAAGTAGCAACAACGTACAGATGTTAAGGTCTTAATTCGTGCCCAACAACCAATATTTGCATCGACAGACTTGATAATTCTTGACCTCGATGACCGTCACTGGCTTTGTCGGGGCGAACCCAATTCAAGTTTTTTTGCGGAGCAAACGAATATTTAAATCGTCCGCAGCAATCAGGACCTATACAAACAAAATTGTTAATCAACGAGTTTCGCGGAACCATGATGCAACCGTAATCTTAATTTAATGTTTAATAACGCTACTTTATTTTATTTATTATTATTTCAAATGTGTAACTGTCAAGTGTGTAACTAATATGAAACATTATAAATAATATTGTTAATTTATGTTTAAATGTGCTGGCAAAATCTGTTGCATGAAGTCAAATAATAGTGAGATGAGTGCAATGATTTGCGGCGGCGA
The DNA here is from genome assembly GCA_019425675.1 of Leucinodes orbonalis. Classification (NCBI taxonomy): domain Eukaryota; kingdom Metazoa; phylum Arthropoda; class Insecta; order Lepidoptera; family Crambidae; genus Leucinodes; species Leucinodes orbonalis. The sequence continues at coordinate 107,970 of PQWD01000447.1, forward strand.
TAAATCCAGCGGGCAGACGGGGACAGACCCGCCCGCGGCTGCCACGATATAAGTGTATCCAATTACTACGATACCCTACACCGGCCACTACACCGTAATGCATCATAGGCATCACAGTGCACCATAAAATACAAAGATAAAATAATCTATTACACCACCTACACGCGTGGTGATACGATAATAATTAACAATAAATCGTTAACACGCGAGCGCTTACAAAAAGCAAACCGATGCATTTCTAATAACGCCTCAATGGCTGTTTCTGTAAAGCACGACTATTTTTCCGCGTCGAGCGCTTTCCAGTTTCACTGTGTCACTCGCACACAGATGCGTTATTTTATGCGCAGTTAACCTTTTTCCCATCGTGCGTCTCGTCTCGTTTTACACGAGAAACCGTTGTACACTTCCACTCTGGCTCGCCCGTAATTAATTCAGTCCTGGGCTACTTATGTTACCGATCTCGGGTAACCGCAGCCCTGTAGTGGTTAAAGAACATGTTCGATCGCACTCGTATCAGTCATTTAACTCTGGCCCAATTTCACCATTTGTTATTTCCTAAGTCCGCACCGTATCGCTGAGATCTGATGAATGGGCTGTTAGTAAGGGCTTGGCGTCTAGAATCAATATTGTTTATTTTTCATGTCATGTTAACATTTCCTTTAAGTTTGAAAAATTTAAAAGGAGCGAGTAGTTTTGCGGGCATTTTAAAAGGGACCTTAGAGATTGTGCGGTACCGTCAACGTACACGGAAGAGCTCCGGCATCGAGCCCATAAATCAAGCAGCCCGACGCCCCGGCCCTTCGTCCTGACCCTGCCGCCTTTGTTTACCACTATGATATTTTAGCGATCACCTTCAGATAATCGACTACGGACGCAGCATTTTAATGATATCCCATTGATACATATCGTCAAAAGATCTCCGGTAACGATCAGCAAAAAAAGCTTAACACATGAATGGAGCCAAAAAGTTTTTTTGTGTTCAAAGTGACCTCGGCGCGGTTTGGATAATCGACGTCACAATCGATACAATCGCACGTAAAAGGCCATAATGGGAATGCGGCGATGCAGCGTTGCGATGGGTGGGTCGGCCGCAGCGACTCCACTGGAGTGGTGTGCGTTCTTAACTTGGTCAGATTGTAGCGTTCGCTGAATCGGCCGCGTGCTGATTCAGATCGAGGTCTGCCGGGTCGCTGGGCAGAGCGGGTTGCGAATGCGATGCTCGCAGATCGATTAACGCGCGTCACGAATTGCCAGCCAATCACACTTAGATACACCACACGCAATGTCGCTATTAACTTATGTGTAATTCAATAATGCCGTTATGTAAACATAATATTATCCTCAAACATTATCACATATTTCGCAGTACCCGAGTTATTGCTTGAAATAACTCAATAAGTAGAGCCGAATAGAAATGCTCGAGGCCTAACAATAACTATAAGTAGTCCGGAGTTTTCATTAGCAATAACTTAACATAAAAGAAATAGTGTAGGCGGAATCCCTTACATCGTTATTGTTTTGCTAAAAACATTAATTTAACAACAATACAAATTAGTTCATGAAAAAGTTAATTGTTGGTATGTTTGTGATAGAAATTGTTTGTTTTTGTTTTATTCGGCTAATAATAGTCAAGCATAATGGAATAATTAATCATAAATGCAAGACATACCATGATAGGCGCGCCCGACCTGATTATCATATCCATACTAGATTACACGGACCGGACGGTTTGAAAATATAGGCCAATCAAGTGACGATGTCATTTTGAAATTACTCGATGACGATCATTATAGGTTCGCTTGAAACCAAACAGGCGTGTGTGACCGGTATCATTGATACATTGTATCCCGGAGGCCGTACACATCCGTTTATTGTTCGCAAATAGACGGGTTAGTTTATCTATGAAACGCTGAAATATGGAAGTAATGCCAGCCGTCATGCACGGTGTCAGTCCGCTCGCGGTGCCTCGGGAGTTGCGTAACAGCGTAACAATAGTCATTAGCAATCAATCAACCCAACTCCGGTGGGTGGCATCGGCAACCGATACCTTTTAAAATTGGCCCTCGCGGTCAACTCGTGAACGATAATTGCGCTATTACTCTATTCAAGTTATGGCCAATAAAATTGACGCTTTGAGCTCGAGAGCGACGGCATACACGTAACTAAGTGCGAGGCTTACCGCGTTAGCTTTTGACCTTTCACGGTAAATGAAATTATTGTGTCATGTATAGAAGGGACAATAGGGTGAGGATAGTGTTTTGTTGAAAATTATGGGCGTCACCGATTGTTGGCAGCACGCGCCCGCTACGTACGTGCAATTGAAAAGAGTGCAAGTTATTGCGGAAAATGCGGGGGATCGGGACGCAATTGATAGTGCCGGGCACGCCACAGAATGTGCCCGGGAGATAACAACGCGCGCGCCGTCGTCGGTGTCGCCCGTGACACGCCCACTCGTGTTCCGGTCCGAGTCGATGCAATACATCGATAGCCTCACGACACCATTTCCCTAAAATCCTATTTCCGTTGAAAGAAAATGCATTCAACACTTGCGCTAGTGCCAAGATTAAAAATACGTTTAAAAATATTTAACAATGTAGACTCTGAACTAATTGTCTAGGCAGATACCACCGCAGTGCCGGATATCATCCCGTAAAATAGGAGTGTTTTGCACTTTTATTCGGGGAAAAATTACCTGGTGTAAGAGACCTAACATCTGTCATCGCTGCTGACCGTACAGGAAAAATAATTAATAACCTAGTAATTTACCACCAGTGAGCCAGTACCCAGTCTCGTGCACTTAATGTCCTAAAATAATACAAGATTCTACTCGATGCAATACATCGATAACCTGACGACACGTTTTCCCTAGAGTCCTAATTCCGTTGAATGAAAATGCATCCAACACTTGCTAGAACCGAGGACACGGATACAAGGTGCGACTCGATACAATACACAATACATATAAGCTCACGACATCATTACCATGGAAGGAAAATGCATCCTAAGCTAACGCTAGGAGGCTATATCAAGGACATGGATACAACGGATGCGTATAGAGGACATGGTACCTTAATATTAACTTTATTGTGTTAGAAATATACCTGACGGTTATTAACCTAAAGCGTTCATTACACGCGTCCGGTGGTCACGCATTGCGTATAGAGGTTTACGGGAAGTTGCGACATTAAGCCGTGTATTTTAATTTAGGTACATGCTTGTATTTAATTTTTAATTTAATGTACAATCCGCCTAGACACAAAGTATTTATACCGTCGAAAAAACGGTCGCGACGTGAAATATGAATCGGTGGCGAGACTTGAATTCCATGAATAACAAACTATTTTAGAGCAACGCGTAAACGTATTGAAGAAGTTGTAAGCTCCGTGTAGTCAAACTTATAAGTAAGGTTCTTAGTTCTGTGTTCACATTTCTTAATTAAAACCTTATCGCCACCTATCACACACAAAGACTTACGCCTTGCATAATCTTATTTTTGGCACGGTATAATCTTTCTACTCCAGTAAATATTCCAACTCCAGTAAATATTCCAACTCCAATAAATTTGTGCGACGGTTTTAAAGAACTTGAAATGCATTATTTCTTTGAATATTAAACTTATCTTTCAGCATAATTTATCCAGTCCTAGACGTGGTTCCAGCTTAAGTTTTCTTAAGTAAATTCACAGAGTTTTGCAACCAAAAAAGCAGATCAAGTTTACACCTATAAGGTGTTCTTATTACATTAGTCCTATATGCGAAAAGATTAAATACAAGAGACACCTATACATAAATACGTAAAATATCGGAAGTAACACATTAATCACCAATTTTTATAATGTTTCATGTATTAAAAGGTAATGGCTGTCAAATTTTAATCATGGGTATATTACATTTCAGTTCCTTTCTAGTACAATATAAAATCTGTGAATACGAGTCGCTGCATAAATTACATCATAAGGGTTTTACCCGTTGTGACATTTATTTGTGGCACGCGATTTCACGAATATTTTGTAACATTTTATTTTATTTGTAATCTTTCTAAATCGATCGAATCGGGTGTCTACTTTTGATTGTTTTTATCTGCCTATAAATGGCTTCTGTCGTCCAACTTAGGTGCGGTTAATCGTACAATGACTTAATAAATGGGGTCATAGTTTATTACAGGTTATATCAAAGTTATTATAAGTGACACAATAAGGGCGATAAAACTACGAGAGGGGTATGCCGTGAGGCGATCACATGACGAGAGGCGCGCGTGCCATCGGCGACATCCCCAAACTGCCGCGGCTAAATCGTCCCCAGTCACGCCACTACCCCGCTTACTGTTGCCGTCGATTTATTTATACATTCTCTTGTGTACCGTTTTAATATGGAATATAAAGATAATGTCAATATCAACATTAAAGAATCGATTGGTGGGCATATCCTATTTCTTTCGCCATAACGACCAATATGAGAATTTTGAATAAGAATATACATTGCATGCCCAGAACATAATTGTTCTGGGCATCAAGGTTTTTAATAAAAACAAATACCAAGAAATACAATAGTAAACATCGGCATTGAGTTGCAATAGGTTTCAAAACACAGATAATTTTAAAAATGTGTCCGTTTGCATATTATAAAATATTGTTATAGGTACTTCTTGACCATTAAAATATATTTTTTAAATATCAATAAATCAGCAACTATTCTTATTTACGAAATTGCAAAATGTGTAAGTGTGATTTTCTAGAGCAAGGAACACTGTGATATAACCATTTCTTGGGAGACACGTTGGTTAGAATATATAGGGGAGGACTCAAAGTAGCCCGGGGCTTGCCCACCCAAGATGTGCCGGCAGTTGTCTACGTAAACGAAAAGTCGCACACTGTTTACTGCAAGTTTACATAGACAAGAAACGTAAACCAACATGTAATCCTATATTTTAATACAAGAAAAATGCTGAACAATAGAATTATCCAAAAGAGTCACAATAGAAAATAAAATAAATATAATTGTAATAAACATCTTTAGCGCGTCGGTGGCTCAGTGGTGTGGACTGTCGCCTTCCTACCGGGAGGGCTGTGGTTCAAATCCCGACACGTACCAATGTATTTTCGAATTTCGAAATATATGTACGTTATCCGACGCTCATACGGTGAAGGAAAACATCGTGAGGAAACCTTCATGCACGCCTGCGAAGAGATTCGAAGGTTGTGTGTGAAGTCGTCCAATCCGCACTGGCCTGCGTGGACGACTAAGGCCAATCAGCCTATACGGGTAGGCTCGTGCCCTCGGTGGGGACGTTTAATGAGCTGATGATGATGATGAAACATCTTTAAAAGGACAGAATTGCCGAATCGTAAAGACAAATGGTAAATCCCGCATAACATCATTAACGCAATTTAAAATCAATTTGGAAGTCGACTGGCGATCACTGTCAAGTTAATCACTGTTAGAGGTTCGGCTGTATGAAAAGTTGGTCATCGCAACATCATTCACTCGGTCAATAACACTCGAATTATGCCGATGGTCTGTATAACGACGTCACTAAATCATCTTATAACACTACTTGTGTTATGATAAAAAATAAGGAGCGTGTATTATTTATTTTCTTAACTGATTCAACTTGACCATGGTTCACAACTACCTGGCCGCTAACGTCTCAGACACCCTTTTATGCAAAATTGACTGCACCTGCTCTCGTCTAATTAACAATCGAATTAATAAAAGAATTCTCGTATTTTTCATTTTGACTATACGTTTCAACATTTTTATGTCTGAGATTAGGATAGCTTTATTGGTTAAGATAATTGCGGTATAGTTTTTTTTTTTTTTTTTTTTCTTTATTTAAGGAGCTTGGTCAATTTTGACTAGTCGCTCCGTTATGGCTACAACTGAAGTACATAACAACAATTGGGTTACATTACAAATCACATGTAGTGATAACATTTTGTATAGTGTCCTGGCTGCTGGAGACAAAGGGGCTGCTAGAGCACTGTTACAATTGCCAATCATTGCAATTTTGAAGCCACTCAGTTCGCTTCCTCAGCTGTTGCGTCCGGACACACTCATCAATACATGGAATACATCATCAATTTGTCCACATACTTCGCATAAAGGAGATGTTGATATCCCATTAGAATGTGAACTTCCTCGTTGGAATGTGCCGGTATAGTTGAATGAGTAAATTTTACCATGTTACAGTCGAAGAAACGCACTGGGGGGAAAGCTATAAATCTAGTTTTAGCGCGAGGTCGATCAGTCCCAAATCGCTACCGGCTTATGCTCACTGCGACTGTCAGTTCTAGGGCTGTCTTACCAAGTAACGCCAAATTTTAGTTTAAATAAATAACTAACTTAAATAACTTAATCATAACCATCACTAAATTCACGTAGCTATCCCTTTAGCAGATCGCATAACTTGATACATTTTTAAAGGGTTGGGACATTAATAACATAATTTGTACAAAAATATACGTATCATAAACCTCATTGTATTTTAGCGGAACACTTATCTTTACAAATAAATAAAAGTACGCCAATTTTATCACTACTACAAAATTGTGTATGTTTGTAATATTTAAGTAAATCATTCACCTGATCTATTATCATTACATTAGAAAGTTTTTATTCATTAAGTAAATCACATGAGACAATGAAATACGTTACTCAACATACCTAACATACTGAAAAGCCAACGATCCGGCAACCCTGGCCTGTGGCCTTCTTGGCATTTATTTACATTTTACTTTGCTCATATGACGTTGACGGTCCCTATTTGCCACTAAAATATAAAATAAATACCTGCAGAGGCGAAAATATTCTCATGTTTAATAATAATGATTTGTAAATGCTTGATGGTTATAATAAAATAAATCTTCTTTCGGACAAGGTTTCATTTGTTTCCAGTACCAATACATACATCAACAGTAATGTTTAACTACATGTATAACAGAATATAAAAGGAAAGTAATGAACGGACAACTAAAATTCTATGCACACATTACGTTGATACAATCAAAAGCTTTCATTAAACTTGTTATCCGTTGACGTAGAGTATGGTATATGCAATCGTTAATATTTCAACGGAATTTAAGCCGAATCCCATACATTTAGGGTCCGAAATTCCGTTAAGTAACTGTAGACATTGAACTGTTACATAACACATTCGATATCATGTTACGGGGTAAACGATCCGACCTTCTATACGCTTCGTCAGTCTTTCCCGCAACTAGACTACATATTATGTTTATATTGAACATGTTTACGTATACGGATTGTCTTACTACCACATTACAAGATTAAAGTCTAGAAATTGACAGCTAGATTATTTATTAGTCACGTTTGTTCATTCCATTATGTAAGTGGCATGTTTTCGAAAGTAACATTTTAACGTTAATTATTACTTTTCTTAAATTTTAATAGCAACACACTAAGCTCATAAGCCTTATAATCATAGATATACATTTATTTCACGTATTTTTCACTTATATGAGAGCATTATCTGTATTTCGCTATAGCAACTCCCGTCAGAAAAATAAATTCAAGCGGCTTGTCCCAAAATAGATGCGTTCAAGGAAAACGTGTAAAAAACCAACCGGCAACGATGAAACCCATTAAACTTTATAAAGCTAGATGGTGACGAAAAAAGAATAGGCCACGTGCGTCGAATTCGGAATCCCTAACGCGTTCAATAGTGACCGCGTGTCACGCGCTCCCGCGGCGTTTATTTCTGAACTAGCATTTCGCCGCGGTATTACCCGCATTATAAGATATTCTTCCGCAGGAAATATAACCTAAAAAGATTCGTTAATTCACACGACACGCGGTCGCCGCTTCATTGCTTTATTTTTCCAAAATAAAAAGGTTGTCCAAAATTAAAGAAGCCTGTTTTTCCTTATTACATTAGCTACGCGCCAAAAACAGTCCCGATCAAATCGGCCAAGCCGTTTCAGAGATTACCAGGAACAAACAGACAGACAGACAAACATTATAAAAAGTATTTGTTTGGCGAATGTAACGTATATATATCCATATGCATTAAAAAAAATGTTATTTCGATATTACAAAGAGACACCAATTTTATTGATATATTTTTTTTATGTTATAAGTGCACAGGACGGTCTGGACGTTCACCTGATGGTAAGTGATACGCCAGACCATGACAGAGCGGCATTAAAGGAGACCAACAACTGATAGACAGTTATTATTCTTCATCAGTGCCGCACTGCACCCGTCACCCGGGACAATAGATGTTAGGTCTCTTATACCCGGTAATTTCACTAGCTACAGTGCCCTCATCCCGAAACACAAAAGTGCATAACACTTCTGTTTCACGGGATGATATCTGGCACTGCGGTGGTACCTACCTAGACGACTCAGTATCGAGTCTACCACCTAGTAAATGATATGTAATAAATAATGGATTGAACCCTCTTCCCGGTCGTGGTTTGGGTACCTACATACTGCTATTGAACGGAGGTCAGGTGATCATGGACTACTAGGAAAATGACCTAAGGCACACTTACATTATCCACCTTATTGAATATTTACTCTTTTATATTAAGAGACCTATTCCGTGTAATGGTGGTTAAGAAGTCGTAACTACACCAAAAAAACCGTCTGTTTGATCCCTGTGAAGTTATTTGTATTGGTCAATGTGTTCATGAATACTATGTACGCATTTACAAAAAAAAAGTAAACCACTATAATTGCTAGTGTTATAATTCCTTGCATAAATTAAAGATTTTATGGAATTATGAGAATGCCATGATAAAAGTTTCATTATCATTTTAAAACGTGATGTTATTGCGGTAGTAATAAACAATCTATACACTGTGTCCACGAGGAGCAGAAAACAAAACTTTGTCAATATAACGTCATTTACTATCATTAATTATTGTTTTCCTCACTGAAATGGTCGGATCTACTAAATGATGTATAGTTTCCATCTCCATTAATCCAGCGCACGTTGAATCATGTGCATATCGTGTATCTCACCGCGCATGTCTTTGTTTATACGCTCCACATGCCGCAATAAGAGCAATCTCTATAAAAATAATGTTTTTGCATTATAATATTAGGCTTCTATTGCAACTAATAATTACTCGTAGTATCGTGTTACATGTATTGCAGTTCAACTAATAAAGTGTATTTTCGCTACTGCTTTATTAATTGGAAATATCACTCAGAATGCGGCCCGTTTTTTTTATTTCGTTCTTAGATTCTTTGCCATCAAAAATTAATTTGAATAATGCATATTAGAACCATCAATTCATTTTATTCTTTTACTAGACAAACCCACGCATTCCGCCGCCACGCGTCGCTGGCTCGTTCTTTACGATCATCCCGATTTGGGCAGCTAACGTTTTTTTCTAGTCCCATTCGCTCCACAAGGTGAATGTCCCAATACTTCCAATCAGTTACGAGACTTATCTTTTTTCTTGTAATATAAGAATTCATTAAATATGTCTCAACCAACCTTTGACTGCCAACGGTCGCGTGCAGGCAATACAAAAAGTAAAAACATAAAACGTATTTGATAAGCTATCGTCTGGACTGAAACTAATCAAATTATTTACACGGAAACGAAACAACCCTAATATTTAAAAGTGTTTTAGGAAGTCGGTGACGATAACCTTTGTTAATTTTTATCGGAGCCTGAATATTTTATCTAAATACCTACGTTATTACAATTAATTTTAAGTGGAACGTTCGATAGCTGGCATAAAACAGATACCTATTCAAAAAATGTTTTCAAAACAATGGTGGCACATATTAAGTAATGAACCAAGCAATGTATGAAATCCATAAATCTGTTGCACTTTCTAGATAAATCCGTAATCACGGATGTTTGGCTCGAAATCTAGAGTCGGGGGGTAATTTGCTAATGGGACAGCAGCTGCTTTTTAGTGCCGGCGGATAACATTAATTATATTGAAGACTTATTATGACATTCTTTTTTGCTCATTTTATTTATTTCTTCTTTTAACAATTTGCCCAACACTTATGAACGTGATATGCAGTTTACGCCGAAGCTCTTTTAGTAAAAGCCTACTACGTTTGATTACCTATTACCTTCTGTTATATTTTATAACTTAGTCACCTCCCAATAACAACACACTAGTGGTGAATATCTGCTGTCACATTTATTTTTATAAAAGTATACAGTCCAAAATAGTACAGACTTTGCTTTGTACGCGCTTGTGAGATGGGTTGAAGGTACTAGTGCTTTGATAAGTAAAGAACGCAGTACTGCTGAACGTTTCGTCCCTATATCGCCTTTTACTTCACCAGCTATAGGTTGGTGATACTTGTATTAAAATTTGTTATAATTTTATTAGAATTTATAGTCACGAAAACATGAATACTGCATTAGCATTTCCTTTAATCGCGTTGTCGTCTAGCGTGGATTATCTGTATGTGATCCCATCAGAGGCGGCGGCGGGCGAGACCGAATCAATCGCGCTAGAGAGCCGCACCGCAACTTTCCCACCGCTCTCGTATCGGCCGGTGTGCGTACCTATACCAGTGTAAACTATAAACTTATCGGTCTATGGTATACTTACAGTCCGCCAGCAACGCCATGTAACGTCAAAAAAATATTGACTTCTCACTACTTTTCAACAAAACAAATTAAAATAGAGTAAACGTTGCGTCACTAATTATTAAATTATTTGTAGAGTTATCGTTAATCACAACAAACAGCTTGAGGTTGCTTAAGAACACTTGTGAAACAGAATGCTAAAATAATAATATGTAGGTAAATATTGTCAATAAAAAAAACTAAGAAGATAAATATTATTACATTCACAAAAGAAAAAGGTTCACAGTATTAAACTAACTTGAGACCTAAAAATGTTAAGTCACAGTATATAACCAATAATCTCCTTACCTACCCCTCCCAAACCCGAACATATCTAGCTTTATCACTATACAATCGTAATGGCAATTGTGAATGTGTATAGTTGGTTTAAAAAAACTCATAGCCAACGAAACCGTGAACGCTCCAAACTTGCGTCGCAGTAGCATCGAGGTGCAAGAACATCGGGAAACGCAACACTATATCGGCTTTCTCCCGCAACTCACTTTATCGGCTCGTGTCCATAGAAAACTGCTCGGTGAAAATTATGAAATCGCTGTGAAATTGTTTCAACGACACTGTACATCTGTTGCTGAGACCTTAGAATCGATAGCTTTTAGTTTTTGTATTGAATATAGGTATCACTTAAAACAGCTTTTTGTTTCCGTTTGTTGTAAAATCGAGGTTTGGAGACCATTTTACGCTTTAGGTATATTCCTACACCTCGAATATATTATTTATACATTTAAAACTACTTAGTATACTTGAGACTTAGCTAAATGTTAATTATTTAAATAGAAAAATGATTCCCGACACTGTAATAAGTTATACTGACTATAGAATTAAAATTCTAATACAATAAAACGTTCTTACAATGGTCGGCGTCACAAATATTACTTGCAAAGTAATGAGCACTTTTAAAAAGCAGCATTTCCCTAATCAGTTACACATTAACCGACTTAAGTTTAGTAAAAACGCCGATAACAGCGAAACGTGTGCAGGAAACCAAAGAAACAGAGTCGAGTTCGACCTCAAAGCGGTACGTTTAATTTATAACCGCAAACACAGATACGTCTGCCTAATGATATTTATAGAGACATCGTAAATTATGATTTCCAAGTGATAGCGTGAAATAGGAGAGAAGCGACAAATCTCGTTCCTAGATAGAAATCACGATAAGGTCGACGAAGATCGGTCTGAGGTTGAAACTTTTATACATTCATATAATATCATGGTTATTTTAAACAAAGTAAAATATATAGACATTATTCACAATCCATAATAATCAGTTTAATAATTTTATTTCAAACAGTTTATTAATTTTATTGAAGATAATTTTTATAATCCTATCAACGCATCATCATATTGTAACTTTGCAACAATCTTGCCCTTTCTTGTACTTTTTTCTGTGCCTGTGAGGTTGTCTGGAAGAAATCGCTTCAAGCGATAAGACCGCCTAAATTGCATTATGTTTTTGTTTATTACTGTGAATTTCTGTAAATGTGTGTGTGCAATAAAGAATTTTATCTATCTATCAACACGTCATCAGAATGCAGATATATTTCATTCCTTTGTGTTTTAAGATAATATATAAAAATACTTACTCGCAAAAATTTAATGAATCATTTGTTAATAGTAAACAAATGAAAGCTCGGCGAAGTAAATTGCAAATGGTACCTAAATCTTACTTCCTATATTAAAAAAAATAGTTCAAAAATAAACTAATAACCAGACTGCTAAAAATACCCAATGAAAAGGAAAAAAAGCTCTACCATATAATACTAACATTGTATACTGTTCATGGTATTGCAAGCGAGAGACAAACAAATGACAGCAATATTTATTTTAATAAATACACTACATATTCTAGATCACTATTTAGGTACATTTATATAGTGGAGTCACGAAATAGTGTTTAAAGCAGATTTTTTAAATTACACACGTAACAGCTCTTGAGCGCTGATTTCATATTTAAAAAAAAATATAATTATTATTATTTTTTTTTATTTCAAATAAGAAAATGGCTTTGAACATCTGCCATTTTGAATGACATATTTATTAGGTATACTTTTAATGTACTCAGTGTCACTTGCGCTATGGAGACAAATCTAACGACACCTTATGTTAAAAACCGTCAATCCGATTAGGCTGCAGCAGGGAACATACATACCGTTGAAATACATAACCCTCCTGCGGCCGGCAGTGGGGTAATAAATATTTATCTAACAAAGAAAATATATAAATAAATAAACATAACACGTTAAATTGACTAATTAGAAAACAGTATAAATCGTAATTACAAGTTAATAAATAAGTCATCGCCTTTAATACGCCAGTACTATAACGTGGCTAATTCTAAGTAATCCCAACACAATGGAGCGTAAGATTTGTTATTAAACCGGACCAGATTGCATGCATGCGACGAGTCCTCATGACGTACAGCTCTGAATACTTCATTAGATGACTTAACAGAACTGATAATAAACGACAGAGGTGCAATAATCGGGCACAATACAATTTGCGCATCATCCGAGATAGCTTTATATTATAGCCATTGACATAAGTTTAAAATCCACAGTAGCTTTCACGTAGCGTGTAAAATGTTCAGTTCATGAGCTCGAAGCCTACTCTCTATAATAATATATGCAAATAAGCAGTTAATGCCCTGTGCGTCCAGACAACCCGAAAAATTCTCAATAGATTAAATGATTCCCACTTAGTCGCCCATCTTTACAGATATGAAACCATAGACGATCTGTTGTCATCATCAGCACTCAATTTGACAAAAATGTAAACTATATTGTTTTTGCGATTAATGTCGCTCACTTTGCATACCCAACTCATAATATCTGTGCACGTCACTGGCTCGAAGTCGGAAAGCGCGTTGGGTATGTATGTATCAAATTGAATCCAATTTACAAATGCTTTCATAACGCGCCTTATTGCGTGTTTTGGCTGCTTGCTGTAAAAATACACATTTATCAACGAGACGCAAAACATTAATCGTTTAACACTTCTGATGCAAATAATGAGTTTTAGTTTTATCGCCGTTTAAACCTACAAAATGATTTGTGTTCAATTCCCCTTAGGTTGACCTAAGCGATGCAGTCAGCGGATACGCAGTTCTAAATTAGAATATTCAAGTGACCGCTATTTGTCTTCAGAAAACTAAAAAATGGATTACAGCGTGACAAATCTTTTGCACTTATTGTTTGTTTAAACAAATACGACCAATACTAAATTGTGCAGTCACCATTTATATTTGCCTTAAGTGATAATTTCTTTTGAAATCGTAGACGAAGATTTCGTTACATCTTTTTCGTTATAGTGTTCAGTAGAAGACAGATACATTGTTAAAATAGTTGGAATTTGAGTTTCAAACGATTTAATAAATCCTGAACGTCGGTTGTATAACATCAATCAGCGTCGCTGTTCTATCTCGGGTGCGGGCGGTCTCGAGTGAAAGCCGGGTGAAACTTCCGAACGGAAACCAGCCGGCTTTCTACCCCACCTCGCAAAGAAAACTAACCCTGGCTGCTTTTAGAAATAACTGGCTTTTAACAACCTGCTGCCGACGGCCGACGCTTTACCGCCTTGTACACCCCATAATGGAATTCTCTCCCGTAGGACAACTTTATAGCCTGTGAGAGAAACAAAGGATACGAGTTCGGCTAGCATCGTAAACTCTTTAAAGAACAACTGCAAGGCTATTATACTACATCATGTCAGATAACGGCTAAATCTTTCTGCGGATTCATATGCTTCTATAAATTCAAGAACATAACATGTTTAACAATATATGCATTAACAAAAGAATCTAGATTTATAGTAATAAAAATATTTTCAATTTGAATAATAGTTATCAATTACTCTTTGAAAATATGAATTTACTTATTTCATTCGATATTTTAATGAATTGAAAGGTACTTTTTACGCTATAAGTATAAGGTTTCATCGGGGGACGCTAAGAAATTTATGCCATAGTAAAAAAGAGCACAACTCACTTCAATGTTAGATTTATAGACCACAAAATGTTGTAACAGCGCCTTAAATTAGAGTCTGGGAATAATCGTCATTCCTCATCAGCACGGAAATATCGTAAACATTTTACGTGTGCGTATTTTACGCTTGTTAGATATTACATTGTTTGCGGTGCATCATGTTTGCATTGCAACTCGGAATGCGATTACTGTAACGCGCCTACACTAGTGCGTTAACCGTAGGCATAAGATCGAACATATGCCTCTACACAAAGAGAATACCAAATCCTAGTAATTATACATGACTGACCTTATAACCATCGATTCAAGAGTATATCTTTTAAAATTTTATTTGAATAAAGAATTTTTTAGGTTTAATTTAATTACATAGAGAACCTACGTGAACATAATGTTTGAACAAAATAGGTGCTAATACGACCCGCTATCATTGGACCGGCGATGGTCTGAAACCAGTTACCGTACCATGGCAGCCATAGGAGCAGGCCATTGTCCAGCAGTGGACATTTGGCTGTATTAGTAGTAGTATTGAGTTATCATTCATATCCAGTTATTATCATTACAGCTGCTGTTCTGCATAGCAATATAAGTAATGCCAGACATTGGTATTAAAACTTCTGAGCTTTAGTAGTCATTTTATTATTAGTAATATGTTAATAAGTTGTACCTTTAGCCGGTAGTAAAATACTGAATCATTTTAATTATTAATTTATCCCACAATACAATAAAAAAGTTCTGGTGTAAATAATGAACGTAGTACTATTACTAAATATTGAAATATATTAGAATTATTTCGACATTTGATGTGCTCTTTTCATTAAAAAATAGCATTCAAAATAGTGTTCTATCAGTAGAATCAACGGTATTTTAAATGTAAACTTCACACGCTGAAAAATTTACTAAATCAAATATATTTTCTTCGTATACAAGTTGTATAATATTCTATATCTGTAACAAGTTGCGCAGTTTCGTAAAACAGCCATAAAAGTGGCAAAGTAAACATTAGTCATGATGACATTGACCAAGACTGTGTCCTTGCCGGTGCTAAGAGCTAACACATAAAAGAGTGTTCTATAAACAGATGCATTGTGCACACCAGTGGTTTAAATTGCGAACTAATGGCGATTACAATTCTATCCAATACGAATACATTTCTTATCGTATGGACTTTTAGTTATTTTTACAAATGGCCTTTACAGCTACACCGGGTAAATGGGGAGCACAGATGGTTCTTAGCGTCCATCAAATATTATGCCTGCCAATTTTGAACTTTCCTATTCCTTTACAATAAGACCGATTGGATTTTTTTACCTAAAGATTTTTAGAGAACCTGACCTGCCGAAACTGTATACAGACACAAATAAAACTTATTTTACTATGAAAAAAGTCCTAAATTGTAGTCGTTTTCCGCCTTGAGTCACGTAAATTTGTCGAATATTGAAACTACAACCATAGAATCAAGCTATAAACGTAAATTATACTGATGTATAAACTTGTTCAATATATCATTATACAAGATAAGTTCTATTGGTAAATGTGTCCACTACTTTCTACCGTGGTAAAGGAGATTGCTTCGTTACATAACCATGAGTTTGGTGTGACGCCGTAGTGGCGATCCCCTTGTGACTTGTACCGCATTATGCCGCCGTAAACAAGAGCACAATGGTATATGCATAACTAACCAACAGCTGTTAGGCCACAATAGAAAGTCTCGCTTACTCGTTACGTAACCGCCCGAAGGCGTTTATGTGTGTTTACAAAACATCTCACTGGATTTTTCGATTTGTAATCCATAATACTTTCTATGATTACGAACATTTCTAAATCCTACAGAACTGGTAATTTCAAATTAAGCACAGACATCAGAACGTTTGAACGTATTAACCTTTTACGATTTTAGACAAAGCATTGAACAAATAATTCAAATAAAACAAATCCAATATCAGGACACGGTATTTATTGTACAAAAATAGTGTGCGAGCGTGTAACTCATGCCTCACAACATACACAAACAAATATTTAACCTACATTTTTATGTATAAAATGCATTCACTCAATATGTTAGACATAGCCTATTTTGTTAACATTACAGTGAGGTGTATCGTTGAGTTTTACAATAACGTCTGCTGCCACGCCCATTCGAAATCCCAACTAAATTAAAGAGTTCAATTCAGCACATCGAGAATTTAAAAGTCCCATCTAAGCTTTAGAAGATAATGCCATAAGTGCTTTAAAACTAGTTATCATGAAGCTAGTATCTCCTTCCTTTTATCTTAAAAGTAAATATTAGACGAAGGAGGCTCAACTCCAATTAAATTATTGATTGCACGTCAATATTAACTTCGATAACCCATATGACAAGAATCCCACCAATATGCACTTAATGCAGGTTTATGGTACGTAGATAGGACTCGGTAATAACTCCTCGTCTACGCTGAACCTGTCGTATAGAGAAAAAAGTGAAGCAAGAAACAATTTATCATGTCGTCCCACGCACGCGCCGAGCAATATAAGCAAACAACACAAAAAGTTAAAAAAGTAAAATATCGAAACAGCTCGTAGAGTGTAAAACCCAACGATAGAGACAGAACGTCCATGAATAACTTAGTTATATTCACATTATCTACATTATGGAACTTTATCTGGTATCACGTCTGTTGGACCCTCGCTTACACAAAAAAGCGTTAAAAATGTACTTAAATCGAATTCGCCATTTATCAATGATTTTTACGAGACCTTTAGTGAGATACCATTATCTGGATTAAATAAGAAAGTAAAAGTTATATTCCTGAATTCAATATGTTTCACAGTGTTTAAACGTGCTGTTCAAATAGACTTGAACGTGAGTGAATGACCGATTTATTATCGAGTTTATTTGATATAAGATAACAATATGTAAACACACGTTTATAGTACCTCACTTAGAAATTCTCGGCAAGTAAGGCCACACGTCTCGGTGAGCTTACAAACAAACTTTGAATAATGACTTGTCTTAAACAGCACCAATGTATTGAGAAACATAACGCGTGATTGAGTTATCTACAAATAAATAGGCACCTTATACACCAATGAAACAATGAAAGCATGTGATTCTATAAAACTGGCATATCGGTTCTAGGTTTAATAATGAATAAATCGCGGATGTAATGTGCTTTTGTATAAAGGTAAACAGTAATTAAACTAGCAACGGCTCAATACAAAAAAATGATTGTTTTAAGATTAACCATAAGTAAATTGCTATTAAACGCTAATATGTTGGTATAAAAAGGTGCGCACGCGTAGGAGGCGCCACCCGGAACGAAGCGCGCGGAGAAAATCGCGGGAAACCGCAAGAGATGGCGCGCTACCGCCACACCGCGAGAACCGTGTCAGTAGTGTAAAACGTTAATTACACAGCTAGTTCTACAACTGATCTGTAGATAAATACGGAATACTCACAATTTTAAAGTATACATTCCGAAACTTAATACTTATTTCACCACAAATGTACAAGTTTAGCATGAATGTAGAACAACTAACACGGTTTCAATTACCAATCTATTCTGTCAATTGATAAATGGCGTACACACATTCCCAGATAAAGTTTCCCGTAGGTTTCCTAAGCTATTGTTAACAATAAATTAATTATAGAATCTACAGGAAACCGATTCGGAGATCTTTTTTATGAATTTCAAAAGGGTCACTGATAGTCGCTTCATATATGCCTCGCTGAGACCATTTGAGTCCAGCTCAAATAGCGAGCGCAGAGACCCTTGGACAGACTATCGCAAAATGCTTCCAGTCAATTACAATTATCGGATCACAAAGATCTCAGGCAGTAACTAAGGCTAAATCACAAATGTTGCGTGAAGACTCGCCGGCTACAAACGCCGTAGAACATCCAGATTCGGAACAATCACCACTCTTTCTGTCATGCGTTTTAGCAACTGATTTAACTTTATCACTGTCCACCTCACTATTCACTTTAGTATCGTAGCTCGCGGTTATACATCTGTTCACGGCACTTTCACTTTTATCTGCGAAGAAGGAGCGGCGGTCGGAGTTCGTCGCCGAAGGTGAAGTCGAAAACAGTTTTATTTCCAGGTCACGATGACCATTTATTGAAGTCACTATTTCGGACGAAATTTCCAATGCAAGTGGGGACCGAGGCTCTGGCGAACTAGCCCTTCTTGCTGGTGGAAATAGTGAATACAAATTAGGGGCCGAGTTTGTATCGTGTTGCTCTCTTCACGTCTCTCAGGAGCGCGAGATGAGGATCACTCCAACTACGCCGTAAGGTCGTGTCACCACTCGTCGCCCCAACGGCCCCACCACTTTCATAGAATCTTCAAGCTTTGTAGGGGCAAAGTCTCCACTAGAATTCTCATTAAGTAAATCAGCGATCGAATCAGCATCCCAAATCTGTCCAACTGGATCACAATAACGGCACTGGCACGAACTGACTGCAGATTCTGCTGGCGATACAGCCTCTGTCAGACCGAAACGCGTAGCTTCTAAGGCTTCCCCGAGAGCCGATATTCGATATCTCTCGTGTACCGGTTCCGAGTATTCTGACACTTTCACATCTAACCGATAAGGCAACGAAATTTCTCGTCCGTAAGATTCCTCGTAAATATTATGATGCCCCGTCGTAATGCCATTGACATTACAATGATCGATATCGCCTAGATCTAAAACTCCAACGGGTATATCGTGCGCAATGTTATTAGGTTTCCTATCTTTTTGCGTCGCTTTCGCGGTTTTATAATCCTGGGCAACATTGTCTCAGAGTTGTTCGAGCCGGAACTCTCGTCACTTGCGACATGACCGCATCCGTGTTGTTGTTGCGTCCGCCTCGAGTGGAACGCGTTTGTTGTTGTTGGTTACGAGACCTATTTCCCTCTGGAGCCTCGCACCTGTCCCGTATGACGTGCTCTGAATGTCCTGTGGGCCGTTGGTTGCGCTGTTCCGGAGTCGTGGTGTACTTTCGCCGATCGTGCCGATTTTGAATGATGAGTGGCGCACCCTGTGCGTGGATAGCCAGTTTTGAAACGGGCGTATTTCTCGCATTGTGCGGTGCACGTCCTGTCATTGATATAAGTGGTGCACCCAGCCAGGCGCTCGGGTGCGGCACTCCATAAGGCGGGTAGTAGGGCGGCGGGAATCCCGGTGCGTTGGAGGCATACTGGGGGCGAGCGGGCTCGCGGCGCCCTGGGGCGGCACGCTCACCCGGACTCATCACGTTGAAGGGGGCGTTTAACCCATATTCGGAATAGTTGAGTTCACTGTCACGGTAAAAGTGTCGGTTGGGGCGCGATGTCGTAATCGTACACTAACATCTGAGTCGAGAGGCGTAGAGCGCGCGTGTATTCGCCGGAGCAGTCGGCAGAGGACTGAAATGAAGTGAATGAGTACGGGCCGACTGCGGCCGCGAGTGTCGAGTGGGAGTGCCACCGCGCGCCACGCGACTGTCGCCGCGGCCGCCCGGCCGGCGCGCCGTCTATGCACCGGAAACCTTTACAACCCTAATTGCTTTACAATAAAACGGCCGTTGTTTACTTTTCTAGCGATTCTCGCGAATACTCATATTAGATTTGCTCACTTTTCAATAACACGCATATAATTTTAAGTTAGGTTTAATGATTGTATATCACATCATGTTACGATTTAAATTTTCCTGATAATTTTGTACGTTATAATCTTATATTAGCCAGATGTATTTAAGGATATAAAATCCTTCTATAAAATTAATTTATCTTACCTCCTTTGATCCACTTAATTATGTCAATGATTACCCTGTATTTACCTGTAACAAAATATTTAAAAAATATTATAAAACGAATTGCGCGATCTCATTCGCGCACAGAAATGTACGCAACAAGTATTAGCAAATGCAATTAAAAATATATGGATAATAAATTTATTTTATTATTTAATAAATTATTGGTAGTACTTATATAACAAGTTATTTACAAAATCATCAAAATACATCGTTTGTGTGTATTTATATGCCTATCACAAACTAACCCTGAATTAAAAATACATATAAACGAGTATTAGGCGTTATACCAAAATGATATTGTTTTACAATAACCATCAAGTGATTCAGACTTCAATGACCTAACGAAACTAGAAAAAGTTAAACAAAGCTATTCACTACTACTTTATTAATTACGTAATAATAATAATATAGTATTAATGACGTAAGCTTCATATAAATAAATGAATATTACATATAACTTTAACAACTATAATTCTGTAATTATTATCACTAGGTAGAGATCGCTCGTTATAATGCTTATAAGTATTGAAGTCAACGCAAAGTAAACATTAGTTTACTTAGGCTTTAAATGAGCACTAGCATTTGGTATTATTGGGATCTTTAAACAGAGTTTTTTATATTTTATTTGAATTAAAATGTTAAAATGGCGCTAACATTTTAATAGTAATAATATTAATATTATTGAACGGGAATCTTATATGAAATTATACGAAAACTGTAGTTTTCCTTGGTAGAGTAGAGATAGAGAATTCCTTTGTAGAGTTGTGGAGACCTGACGGCGCTTGGTTGTTGCGGCTTTGTTAACAAATTAAATATTCGTTACATATTTTTGATTTAGTGGATGGAATAAATCTACAAAACTGTGGAATCAGCTACCATCTGACTCATTCCCTGAGCGATACGACCTGGCGTCCTTTAAGAAGAGAGCGTATTCTCACTTAAAAGGGAATTGTTTGCCCTCTGGTAATGGAATTGTGCATGGGTGACGGCGTCATTTACCATCAGATGAGCCGTCTGCTCGTTTGCCCGCTATAACATAAAAAAACTGTAACTTTCATAATATCGAATAGTAGTTAAAGAATCTCCCCGCGTCGATGTTATTACGCAAGCTTTGGCCTATGGCTTGGCACAGGTCGGTGGGTGAAAGTGGACTTATATGATTCACGAGCCACTCTCTTGATAATCGCCGACAAACTCATCGCGTCCACATAAACAAGTTAAAGCAGTGTAATAATGAACAATATTTTTTATCACGTGACGAAAGAGAGCACATTTTATTCATTATTTATAATAACACATGTATAACCCAGGACAAATTAATTAGTCGCTTAATTTTTTCCCTATTGTAGTCAACAATATGTATTCTATTTCTAAACATATCAATACATATTACACACAGGAATAAATTCAATTTAATAAAAAAAATACGATAATATAAACTACATGATACATATAATAAAAACAATATATAACTACGTATGATTTTATAAAGCGATCATCTTATGTAGGTGTAATACATTTTCATACCACATAAATCTTAACATGAGACTGAATTGTAAACGTGTAAAAAGCAAAATTCAGGAAAGATTTTTATTCATGTGCATGTAAAGGATTTATAGCCTCAGATTTCAACGAATGTTTGCGCGAATGATTTATTTTATGGATATCCATTCGAAGAAACCCAAAGAAAAACTTGTTTATATTACAAACGTAAAGGATTTGCTATAAAATGTTGATAGATATCATTGCGCTAACAAAATTGTTTTCATCATTTCCTTCTCGTAGTGACTGCTATCTGGGGAGTACAGATATTATTACGTGAAAATAAGCCTTCAACCACTTCCTCGGTACAATAATGGAAATGGTTACCACATGTTTCAATTTCACACACTTATCAAATGCTCACTAATGACGTGTTTTCTCATATCCATTTCATTCTCCCTTAGCGAATGTGCTAAATTTGACAGCCACTTAATTGGGAACTTTTCATCATTTTTAATAGAATGCCAAATGCTTATTTTATAAAAGCACTTTACATTTCGTGTGGTGATTCATTAATCACTTTTGTTTATTTACAATATCTTATTTTAAAATGCACTGTTAACAGTAAATATTAGTTCAATTGCCGATAGTGAGCAATGATGGCGCCACTCACTAGTCAAATACATAAAGGCACGTTCTCTACTACTATAATATTAGTAGGGAAACGATCCTTTTTGACAGTTCATAAAAAGTAAGTCAGTGGTGTCAAGTACTCAATTTTCTAAGTGTTAACAAATTCTATAGCAAAGTCCCTATTATAAGTTAAGCCTACCAAATATAATTACATTATTTTCAAATCTTTAATGATGTATAGCATCAACGTTTCAGAGGCGAGTGGTGTGTCGAGCTATGTAAACGAGCACACGGTACATATAAATAATGTTAAGTGATACCGCCCATGGGCACTAGGCACAGGCACTACGAAGGAAAAACTGTTGCCGACCTTCAAAAAGGGAGAGGTAAAGGGAAATAAAGGAAGAAGTAGGTACAAAGATTCATATCTCCGTAATACTTGTGATATCTTGGTTTAATCGAATAGATGAAATATGTTTCGACCATTGTACCTATTCATACAACACATGCACAAATAAATTAAACGCTCGTGTACAAACGTTTAGCATATTCATGGTAGATGGTTAAACTTTCATCTGTGGTGCGAGCATCGAAAGTGCGAATGAGCCGATGACTCGTAAGTAAATGGACAACGTAATTGTTTATTGTTATCACATACGTATGAATCTCAAGAGTGTTTGTAAACACGCTATCAAAACTTTGCCTACGTTCAACAGGGAAACTGTGTTTTTCTCATAGACATGATAATAAAAGCGAATAAAACATTGCTCGCTTTTACTGAATGTACTTCACTGCTAAACATAAGTTCTCCACTTATTTGTTTCCAACTCCAACATTGTCCTATCGCAAGTCGTCGGTCCTCAGGACATGCCTAGACGCGGTCTCCACTCTGTGATTTGAAACCGTCTGCCCCAATAACCATCGCTCCTATGTCAAATGAACGCCGCAGCTTCTGTTAAGTTTTTATCCAAACACATTTTTAAATACATTATTTTATATACAGACTATTTGGAATCACCCATACGGTGCATTGCTAAACGAGGACCTCTCTCAGTGCTTTAGAAATATGGTCCATTAAATTGTATGTTGGCAGGTTGCCCAAGCCTCGTTCGACATAACATTTGCTTTTGACACACACATTCAATCACTTATTATACACTTAATACTGCAGTTGTTTCATCGACACTGTCTGTATTAAGACTTATTATATTGGTACTTTCGAAGAGACTGAGAATTGTCATCGCATTTAAACCAACTTATTAATATAAAATAAATATCCACTGACATTCACACAGCGCCACCTAGCCCCAAGTTAAGCGTGAACCCTGTATTATGGGTACTAAACACCGGATAAACATACTTATATATTTTTGTAATTACATACATAGTATACATAGAAAACACCCATAACAAACAGACATGTTCATGCACACAAATGTTTGTACTGCCAGGGGATTGAACCCTTGGTGTAGCAGTCGACGTCTCAACCGCTACACCAAATGGGTCGTCAAAATTCAAACCATAGCAAACTTCGTTCAGTGAGTTCATGCAACATCGTATGAGATAACACGAATTAGTTTGATGGACAGAACAAGCAATGTGGTGTGTAACATCAGAGAAAGTGATCATGCGATTCATTGACCCCAGCCAGTCGCGTGCTAAGACAAAATCAATTTTCTATCCACTCTCGCTGTCGAATAGATACGTTACCCGTCTCTGTGCCTGTTACCAGTTATGGCATTTATTACGGCAGACGCCTCATTAAAGGTTTGAAACGTGGAAAGTTATTAATAAGATGATCAATGTTTACTTTCAGGCGCCGAGTTCAACAGTTACAAAATTTTAACAAGAAAGAGAACATAATATGGAGAAATTATTAGGTATAACTTATGGTTACCTTGGATCTAAATAAAAGGGAGACGTGATAATTGAGATAATTTCAAAGCAATATAAGTATGTCATTCATACAAGAATAATTACTTAGATTTTGTTTCCTTATCCCGGGCAAAGAGCAGCTTGATATCTCCGTAATAATGTTAAGTATGTGAATGGTTTTTAAAAAAATGTAGAATTAATACAATATTTCAAAAAAACATATTCCTCTTATAGTTATCACTAAAATAATACTAATATACTGGTTCATTTTAGTTTAAATGCAATATACCTATGCATATAGCAGTAAACTAAGCGCAATTCCTTTAGTCAAAACTTTTGCAAGAATTATTTTTCTTAACAAACATCCGCCTTACGAATTATTTGTAACAGAAGTGTACTCAATATATTAACGATACTCAAAATCGAAAGTGGCTAAAAGCTATATTTGCAAATTACATTATCAGTTTTCCCTTTTCACTCCATTTAATGGCTAAAAATATGACCGCGTAAATAACTATTAACGTTGTCGTTTCCAGATTTCACTTTCCTTAATCCGCAATGTTTATTACGCACATAAATAAGATTGAGCAATGCAGAATTAAGGTTTTTTGAGATTGTATTTTTAACTTGTATTATTTTGTTTGTTTTTCAATGTAGTTGTCTTTAACACATTGACTGGCATGCAAGTCACCGGTGACTGACAAATAATTTCTATTGAGTCTGGTTTGATAGCAGTCAAAGGGATTATTTAAATCTTCACCTTAATAAATATAAAAATAATTAAGGTAAGTATAGAATATATGACTGGTCATACGATTGTATCCCATTATCGTCCGAGATTAGTTGTTATCGTTTATCTAAGGTACGAGTACATAGACAGTGTATAGGGTCATCTCCTTTGGGTACCTCAATCCTACCCTATTGCTCCTGATATAACAGCTTAGTTTTAGTATTTATCGATGTTGTATGACTTTACGTTACAATTTAGCAACTGCACTATACCTATTTTTTGGACCATTGGTATCGGTTGCTTTTTATCACCACTTAATCGGTCAATTATTAAATAAAAAAAATATCAGTGCGACCCACAAATGGCCTGCAAACTAGGACAGCTATGCTTATCTCCAAATATTTAAATAGTATGATGTATTATTTGGTTTCCATACAGGTGAGCGTCGGACGAGCACTGTAAACAAGAATACCACGTATGTGACACAGATTCAGGGAAGGCCGCATATGTTCGGTCAGTGGGTCGACAAGGGGTAAAACTCGTGAACAATAGCAGCGCACAGAGCCCACCGAGTTTGTGTTTACAAATGCTAAAATTTAAATAAAAATTGCCTTATTTGCATTTACTGTTAGCGTATACTTCCGGTGAATGCGCACGTAACAGTGTTTCCGTTCGCAAACGGCGCAAGCTCAGCGGCCGGTGGATAGATAACTCGATAACCACACGTCGATTGTCTATCGAAATGATTATTCTAAACACCGGATTAGTTCATGCGGGACATGTAAAAGTTTTATGTGACCTAATTAGACACTTGTTGGCAATTTCGTACGCGGCATACTTTTCTACATTGATAACGAAATAAAGTCAGTATTGTCTACCACATAATGTTGTCATCGCAATCGATAAAAAACAAATGATTACACCACATTGTACCTTCACACAAACAGCGGCCATTACATTAATTAATGGGGCCACACGATTTGCGAGTAAAACTTAAAACTAA
This sequence comes from Leucinodes orbonalis, assembly GCA_019425675.1. NCBI lineage: Eukaryota > Metazoa > Arthropoda > Insecta > Lepidoptera > Crambidae > Leucinodes > Leucinodes orbonalis. The sequence continues at coordinate 134,018 of PQWD01000447.1, forward strand.
TGCGTCTATTGGCTGTGAAAAAACGCACGAACTGAACAGGAGTAAATTGCGGCGTGAGAACACTGGCAAAACGGATTGACGATGGTGATGATGCAACACGCAAATAATATATAACAAACGTAATTATGGCGTATATCGATAGCAAAGGCGATGCAAAAAGCCTCACTATTGAGATGCGCTCGCGCCGCTGCCGGGTTAATGCGTTTATGATTGGCGCCGCTCAAGCCTACACTTTCACTGCGCGCGCCCGCGTTATGGTCTCTTTGGTCTACAACGTTCACTAAACGATGTTTGTCACGCCTTCGCCGTTTTACGTAGATCTCTTATTTATCGCTTAGTTTATTTATCAGACGCCATGAAACGTGGGCATCGATTTCACCACTAAGATTCTATGCAGACCGCACGTAATTTGAGAAAAAGCTTTTTCCCACAGTTTAAGTTTTGATTCGGAACCTTTATTATAATGTGCTGTGAATAATAATTGTAATATAAAAGATGAATTATTAAAACTTAACAAATGTCCTCTTACAAACTTCAAACATATTGAAATATATTTCATAACTTGGCTTACTGAACTACTACTCAGATTTACCGTTCAGAAGCTTTCATGAAACGGATCACGTTCTTTATCCAGAAAGATGAGTTGAAAATAGAAACAATTACTGTGAAACCAAAATTTATGTCAGTTTTAATAAATCTTAGCAGCACTGTAGTGCGGTACTGAAGTTTCATCAGCAATAAACATAATCGACTATCTCGGCAAAGAAATTGTATCTTAATACAAAGTTATGCGTTTCGCGGCACGAGCTTACTTTAGGTAATAAACCATAGTGTGTCGAGCCTCTATGACTCTGCAATATTAAGAGCTATCCACTTGCCTCACGCTCATTTGTATTCCATTCAACCATAAATCGCTAGACTGTTGTATACGAAAGCACCTTTAGAGATGTCATTAAAAACAGATCTGTAGTAGTTGGAATTAAGTAAGCAAATCGTGGAATACGATCAACGTAGTCCGAACCACCTCATGAATATTAATAGGCGCTTTAAATGTCGACTCAAAGTAATTTCAAATAGGGATGAAAAAAAATTTAAGTCGCGTACAAAAAGCGAAATGTCTTTATGTAATTAAATGAAAAGGACAACTGGGTTCCACCTCATTCGAGCGTATTAATTGCTAACGTTTACAATAATTATATACGTTATCATCTTACAACGATCGCGGGATATTGAAATTAGCATAACAGAGGAATAGCGAAGCGAATAGCTACCTCAAATACCTTACTCAAATATACAACCCAGCTGCTGGTCGCCAAACACGTGTAATAAGTAATAACTAACGTTATTTATTTATTAGAGCCAAAAATATAATACATCCAGAATCAATTTCTTAGCAACGTCACAATAATCATCTAAGGCGTCAAAATAATGTAATGGTTCATTTCAGAAAATATCTTTTACGAGCAGGATTGCTACCAACGACTCCGAAGGTCGTGAGACAATTCAATCATATCACTACGTAAGCAATGAGTCAAAACAATCGCACGGTCGAAAAAGTTTGCTTACAACACATTAAATTTGTCCTTCATATTTCACCTTGACAGACAAGGGCGTTCCGCCCTTGCACTCCTCGCGCGTGTCCTTGGAAAAGTTGGCACCAGCGGCGATCCGACCGTATGGGACTTAATTACGAGTTCACTATATCGATTGCGATAAACTACAAGTTATCGCCGACACCAATGACAGAAGTTGGTTAAAGGGACGAAGTAAGGGTACATCCGCGACCTCCAGACTACGCCCTCGGGACAAGGGCGCGTCTCTGCCCTTGCACTGCGTTGTCCGCCCTTCAGCTCCCTTCGGGGGAACAACAGCTGCACGCTCGCCACGGTGACTTTTCAACGTAGCGATTGTACACATACACTGAAACGATATTTGATGAACATTCGCTGAGATGCGAATTTCTTCCGGATTCAAAATATTACTTGTACTTTTGTCATCAGTATCTTGTACTGCCTTTGATAGTATCCAAAAATATGAATAGTTGAGGCTAAATTATATCAAAGTTAATTGGTTTCTGAGGCACAGAAAAGCAAATGTTTAATTCCTCCGAGACGTCTATACATATAGAGAAAGAAATTCAGCGAAAGAATAATGGTCAGTCGTTACAAAATCATTGTGTAATAAACACTCAACTTTCGCATTTACTCTGCCATCCAGTGTGATATCTTTATTGCGTAATAGCAAAAACATTGTAGACAGACGAGCTCCTTTTTATAATCAAATCTTCATTAATTTGTGTAAGGACTTTCTACTCTGTTAACCTCTGTTAACACTGATTAATGCTATCGATGTAGCATTATTTATTTACATCTTAAGGTTCAAAATCTGAATTCATGAGATCAACACGCCACAAATATATACATTGCATTCCCATTTTTAAGCAGTTATGAGCACATGAATTATATTTATAAAAAATAGCTGATCCTAAAGGCATACACAATAAATAACTCTTTCTGTTTTTTTACAAATTTAGTACGGTTGTCATCAGAAATTCTTTCGTTTTAAACTAAAAGGGTAAAACTGACGAATTAGTAGGGATCTTTTAATACGATGGCAATTCCGTGTGTTGTGGGCAAACCGAGGATATGCAATGCATTTGTATATATGGAATACACGCGACTGATTTTAGCATATTTGTTCAGCAAAAATAACAATGAGATTGATACAAAAATCAAATCCATATCGAATATTCATAAAATAAAGTTTCATTTCTCGTTCGTGCGCCTTTCATACCCAATGTTAGGTACACAAACGATAAATCAAACGCTCCAATCCTGCGTCAAAACGTCAGCCCAGTTCCAAACGCACTCTAAAAATAACATCACCAGTTATATCCTCAAGAGAGCGAGATAACATTTCGCAACGTCTCCGTATAGGAGTTGGTCTTGCGCAAATCGCTATGACGTCATTGCATTTGGTTCCGGCTTCACTTTCGCGAACACTTTCACCGGTCCGACCAGTGCGCTGGCGCCGGCGACGGGGACTCGCCGACACCACGCCCCATCACACACAAACGCACATGCACTATACCCCGATAGTAATACGGGTCATTTTGGAACGACAATGCCCTAGCTACGTTTAGACGTGATGGAGGATTATCGTTCAGCCCGTAAGATTTGATGGACGACCAGTTTACATCGAATCGATAGCTTGTTCTGAATTTTCTGCCCTTGTCTTACTGATAATGTTAGCCAAATGTATAAGTATATTAATAATTTCATAAAAAAATATTTATTACTCAAAACTTTCTCGATATATGTACAAACATAATTCCAACTTATGATACTTCTTAGCTGAGTCACTTCAGAATTTCGTAATCGAATACTCATCAAGGCAGTGGATGATAAAGAGAAATTTACAAAGATGAAATTCGAAGTTCTTTTCAAGACAGTCTTTAAGGTCGTATTTCTATATGGTATATAAAACTTAATTCTTTCAGATTATCATAGAACTAGATTCAAGTAAAATTTGGCTATACCGCAAACCAGTGTGCCGCTCATTAAAGATTCAAACAATGCCCATCACTAGATTATCGTTTATTCAAGACAACGACAGCAATAGTTGGATTTCACCGGATGTTCCAAGACTAAAATATCGGTCAACATGCTTTTTAAAAAGAATGGATAACGAGTCATCTCTCTCCGTGAAAGTGGCTGAAATGTTACGAAATAATTCTTTTTTGCACGGTTTCAACATTAACTTCACTATGAAGAACGTTCTAATCGGTTATTAACAGAACTTCTGGTACAACTTTATTAAATTGACTTTGAGGACTTCATAATAATCGAAATTTAAAATAAGTGTACGTGTCAGAATTTTGTAATACCAAAGAAAAAACTTAAATAAAAATTACCGCTCCAACTCAAAGAATACCTAGCCTCAAAAATTTCTGACAAAATTAATGATGAAAACATCATGCTGCTGAGGAAATATGTAAATGTAAATTCGATCGTCGGGGAGCGTCGGTGGCTCAGTGGTGTGGACTCTCGCTTTCCTGCCGGGAGGGCTGGGGTTCAAATCCCGACACGTACCAATGTATTTCGAATTTTCGAGATATATGTACGTTATCCGACGCTCTTACGGTGAAGGAAAACATCGTGAGGAAACCTTCATGCACGCCTGCGAAGAGATTCAAAGTTGTGTGTAAGTCGTCCAATCCGCACTGGCTCGCGTGGACGACTAAGGCCTAATCATCCAATACGGGTAGGCTCGTGCCCTCGGTGGGACGTTTATGAGCTGCTGATGATGATGATGATGATGAAATTCGATCGGACTTGTTACAACATACGACAGTTATCGAAAACCAAATGATTATTTGATCATTGACAGGTTTCAAACTTAACTATCAAACATAACTACGAGTATCAATATATTTTTTATATTTCAAAAGCACATAAAACCATGAGCACTTCCAATTTACCTGGCTACTGATGCGATTACAGTACAGTAATGTCATAGCGTGGTGCTGTATAACGAAAAGTATGAGCAATATATAACTAGAATAGAGATTTCACACCAAAATAAAGGGTACAAATACATTGCCTAAATAACTTTGTTTTCAAAGTTTTAGGGTGCACACGCCCCTACTAAAAATTCAAACTATGAAAAAGACACTAGAGCATCGCAATCGCGTCATCGCGAAAGCAAAGGCAAATTTCACCGGATGCTCGCGTGCCCAATACTGGCCATAATTATTAAAGGTTGCTTACGTAATTTAATGGCGGCGAATCGGTGCGTCGCTACGCGTACATAAATGTTTCGATCACGCAAGTTTTTCGTAACACATGTTATGAATGTAATATTATATAGTCTATTCACTTTCATTGTTTTCGTGGTTAAAGCAAGTTTTGAACTTGCATCAGAGTGGTCGTTGGATTAAAGACTGTAACAGTTTTTTAAACGTACTGTTCTACTACTAGGGCGTCGGTGGCTCATTGGTGGACTGTTGCCTTCCAATCTGGACGGCGCAGGTTCAAGTCCTGCCAAGGACAATGTGTTCTCGAAATTATATGTACGTACGGTGAAGGACAACATTGTGGGGAAACCTGCGCACGTCTACGAAGAAATTCAAAGGCTGTGCGTGAAATCGGCGAACAGGACCCGCGTGAACGCCTAAGGCCTAATACACCCTATACTGGTAATGCAATAAATAGGTAGGCATCGCGCTACCTTATGTAAATTAAATTGCATTCCCAGCCAAGCAATATGTCAATAAAACAAAATCATTTGAACACGACCTTTACCATAAGTGACAGTAACAAAGATAAGGAAAAATCATGCACATCGCTTAGAGTGCTTATTCATCCTTGTCACGGCTACGCTGTATTTTTGTCGGCACCCGGACACCGGGAAGGCATTATACGCCCTTTAGCGTTTTGAATGACGAGGCAAAACGACCGCTTGGCTTTTGTGGAATCCGATAACAAAAAGGAGAGAAAGGTCGTGGTCGGTCCAAACCGATCAAATGGTCTATGACATCCGGTCTATTACGTAAGACATCTTAGTTTTTCAAATATAATTTATTTGATATCTATATTATCATTTGGATTATCATCTTGAAAATGGTCACTGATAGAGGCTAGATAAGGCATTAAATAACATATTTAAAGCGTATTTACCTTATTATTGGGAAAGCTTATGATGAAACCATTGAATTCATTTAAAAGACGAATTCAATGCTGGTCTAATTAATCCAAAAACAGTTAACATTAATTTTATTACGTAAATATTTTTTTATCACAAATAAATTAAATCTAAATAAAAAGACCTATGTAATTACTAAGAATTCCAATATTATTAAAACAGACTGATGAGAAAACTTTCAAACAGAAACGAACTCCACGTATAAACACCACCACGTAGATATTATACATTGATACAGTTCATTTGACCTAGTAACAGTCAGGAATAGAACGCAATTTCGGGCGAAACAGACAATATAGCCGCAAAATACCTAAATGTCGGACACCCAACTGCCGTAAAACATCACAATACAAACATGAAACAGTTATGTTAATATGAATACACAATAAACAAACAATTAAGGGGTACTCTCGTGCTTGCCGATTGCATACATAATTTAAGGTCGTTCAACAATAGCAATTTCTTAGTGTTCAAACGGTTTGTGCCATTAAACATTTTCATAAACATTTCCACCGATTAGCTATGGGCAACGGTCTCGATTCTCTGAGTCTAAAACAATTAATTACAACCACGACCGTCTTCCCACACTTTCTAACGCTATTGTGCAGAGTGAGACAATCGTATTATCTTCTATTTATTGTCATACGGGCGCCGACGGTTAATCACGATGTTTATGAATAAAAAGGGATCTACTTGCTATTGGTATTCTTTTATATTTTGCACAACTAAATCACGTTGGAAACAGTTACACTCAAGACTCAGATTCTAGTCTATTGTGCAAAAAAATGGCATATTTTCCTCAACCTATCGCAGTCCACTGCTTGACATCGGTCTCCACCATTATGCGCCTGATATCCTCCGCCTTTCTCATCTACCCTCCACCATAGAGCTTTCGCACGTCGTTGCTCAGAGAAATCCTACGCTACGCTTGACATGAGGCTGTCTCCATTGGCGAGAGTGGCTGAGTGAGGCGGACACACGTGTCCGACTCACTCTGCCACTTCAACTTGTTGTTTCACCGAACTATGTCGGTAACTTTGTAACTCACAACCATCATTTCTGATTTTATCCTAAAGAAAAACCCCGAACGTAGCTCGCCTAATTGGTTGCCTGTGTAGTCTCGTAATATACTATTTTAAACTAACCTTAAAAATTAATCACTTAAACAAGGTATTGATAAACAAATAGTAATCTTCGATTCCATTATTATTAAGATATCAACTTTCACTTCTTAGTGCTGTTACAATAATAACCCCTTTTGCAGTTGGCTGAACATTGCGCATAAAAAGATCTCCCGTCTTTGATGTTTCCATTCTAGCGAATTCACAGCGTTATTCAGCCCGTCTGAATGCTTAACAACAAAGCTTGGAATATAATTAAATTCATCTTGAATCGCTTGACCGTAAGAGCCAAGGCTTTCACATTGCATCAAGGGCCTTCTGAGCGCTATTATAGAATTATTTGTTATGATTAAGCAATCATCTTATGTCGGATTCCTCTGTTCCTACATTGATGATAACGAAAATTATTTCACTGCGCCTGTAATGTATTACTTTATTTAATTATAATTGTCAATGATTTTAAAAGTAAGGATTCGTGATATGCTCACAAAGCAATCGAAAAAAGTGTTCCGAATGCAGTGACAGCACACATACACATATAGTAGACATGTATACACATATACATAGTGACATACACATATTTCGAATGAGCGTACATTTACCTAAACAAAAGAGTACTCTCTTCACGGTTCGTTTCTGAGGCACGGATGCCGTATCTACCTTTATAGATACAGAATATCATTGATAAATGTATGTTCTTCTAACTTGCCAAAATGAAATGACTTTGACATTTATATATTTCACTAGTTATGGGAAATGATTATGCTTCCAGTATAGCTATGTTCAGGACTGAATGCACGTACAAGTAAAACAAACAACAGGTCTACGCCAGAAGTCACCAACTACTCTGTTATAACATTTGTCGTTGACGGTGTACTACTAAAGCTATAGTAGTATGTGTTTATACAGGGTGGCAGCTAAATCATACTAAATTCATTAAAATTTATTCATCCATTTAGATGTGAAGAAGTAACAAACATACACACTCAAAAACTTTCGCCTGTATATATTAGGTCATTAAAGTGACCGAGAACCTTAGGTAAACAATAAACTAACTATATGCACAATCTCATTAAAAAAGTGTCCGCGCAATATTATGCCCATCGCGTCAGTTGGGTAGAATTTCATTCATTATCACGTCGATCGCTACAAGTCATAGTAACGTGTAGTAGTATTTTCGTGCATCTTTTGTACCCTTTACTGACGCGATAAGGTCAACATTTTAATGAATAATTTATGGTACAAAATATAACAATAAGTCAACGTATGTATAAAGGGTTCGGACATTCTTTGGTTGAAATTTCTGTCCAGCTAGTTAGTGTATTATTAGCTAAGCGGAGAACACCACCTCACCACATCCATAGAACGTCATCGTCATACGTCTAAACATTCAACTGATTCAACACTTGCATACAAACACCGGTCACCACCACAACAACTTTAAAATACGCATCAAACTGATAACGTCTTTCAACTTTCAACGTGCAAAAATGAATGTATGAATGTTTATTTCGTCGTTAAACGGCGATAACATGATAAGTATTGGATACTGGGAAAGTTGTTATGTTACGTACGCGGTTGCCACGATGCGGGCGATATTTATATGCCTTTTTGTGTATGCGCGTCGCCTCAGCAGTTTTGTACTGTTTTCGGATGACAAAGTTGTGTTTACGTGTCCCGACACCAAATGAATGGGAACCTACCACCCTGCGCCTAGCTTACGCCGTTTTTTACGATCGTGATTTAAACGAGACTTCAACGGACGCCAACAATATAGTTTTTGTGCTTGTGTAAATTCATAGTCATTTATGTGTTTATTTTGTAGCTGAATATTTAATTCCTAAAAATGTGTCAGGATTAAAATCTATTAGGAAATGAATATACATACTAAGTGTGCAAAGTGAAAAGAACTTATTTATAAAAATTAAAAAAAGAATAGATTCATTTATAAAATGTAATTAATTACTGAAACGACTGAGGTTTAGAGACTATCAACAAGTACTAAGTAGACCTCAGAAAGCTCTAGTTTAGGAAGAAATTACGACTGCTTATAATATTGCAATGACATTTTAATGCATGTATTCAAATGTACACAAATTTTATAATTCTGTGTAATACAACAGTCAGATCATTGGTATGTTATAAAAGTTCTATGTTTAAACTAAAATGTTGCCAGTATAGTAACTAAAATAATGAAACAAAGATAACAAATCCCACTTAAAGAACTTATATAATGACTTATGATTCATTTTACTAAATTTGGATATAAAACTGAATCGTTACGTAGCATTTATTAGGTAACGTAATTGTTAAATTATGTAAGTAGGTAATGTTTTTATTCGACCTTAATTATGATAAAAAAAAACAATTTTACAAAATCAGGGCAATACCTAAAACCATGAACGTATAATAAAAACGTTTTAGACTGTTTTAAATGTGGGAACTTACGAAGTGTCCATTATAGAATACTTTTATTTTTAGGTATAAGCTTAGGCGTTATTGCTTCTTTTATAAATAGAAGTCCCCTTCAGCTCTAACAAACAAAAATTATTATTAAAGCCTCAGAATCTAGCCAAGGAACATATTTCCCTAATTACAACTTCAAGAAAATTAAGAAAACATATTTTGTGTATATTGCTTTGTAAACAAGTGACTGTCCTTTGCTCGTGAGAGCAACAGTCTCGAATTTTGTACTCAAAAATAGAGATTATATTTTTCAATAATGATATCTTTCAGACCAGATTTGGGTCCATTCTGAAGTGATGACGTTCCCAGATTTGGAGATAACCTAGTAGACGTTTAGGGCTTTCGGAGTCTAAGCCAACCTCGCTCGCTCGCGTTGACACGGTGGATCGTGCGTAAGCCGACCACAGACTGGCGTACTGCCAACTCTTAGTATATAATATATTGTAATACATGAAGTTTGCATGTAAAACAATATATTAACAAAAAAAAACTATTGTTTTTTTTTGTTATACACATATAATAAAGAAAACGAAAGTACATGCACGAATTTTAAGCGTGGGGGAGCCATGCCTCAACACGAATGGGCCGGTTCGACCGGAGTGACATCACAGCTTCACAGAAAACCAGCGTGAAATAACGCTCTGCGTTGGATTTCACCGAGTGCAGTTACGGGAGGACATTACCACTACCCCAACCTCCTCACCCTGATTGTTTACGCCGCCTCTCCGTTTGTAAAGGTTGACTTCGCAATTGTTGCACCTTTAAAGTGACGAGTGTCCATTGGTGGCGATATCTATTAAGCCTACTTATATAAAAAAAAACCGAAAGTACATGCGCGATATTAAAGTGTGGGAGAGCCACGCTTCGACACGAATAGGCCGGTTCGACCGGAGTGACATCACAACTTCACAGATAATTGGCGTGAAATGACACTGCGTTGGATTTCACCGAGTGAACTTACGGGAGGATTTTACCACTTCCCCCAACCTCCTCACCCTGATTCCTTTTGCCTCTTCGTTTGTGAATGTCGGCTATGCAATTGTAGTTTCTTTCAAGTGACGAGTGTCGATTGGTACCGGTATCTATCAGTTGACACCGATGTATAAAAATTTAAGATATTTTTTAATAATGGGAAAAGTCATTGCCTAAATATTAGTGGACTAAAACCAAGGATCCTATCACGAAAACACAGGCACAAAATAACTTTCATAAATGTGACGTCACAATATTCCGCGTGACAATCCCGGCTCGATCGACGTTCGACAAAGCTATCGAGACAAAAACGGCGCAAACTAGACTAGCGAGGTCACGATGACTGGCCCGTATATAATTTAACTAACCGGTTACTACAGGAATTCGTAGTCAAGATTCTATGGAGCGATAAACATTAGATTTTATTGTATAACGATTTCCATATCGCCGCAATTATAGTAAAAAATGTAACTTTTAGACACAGTTCAATTACAATGTTTAGTGTCAAAGCTAAAACATTTTTTTATTTGTCATCCACTGTTTTGCCGATTACAGCGACATCTTACGAGCGCATGATGAAACTACATTGACTACGCAACAGGACAGATGGCGCTAGTAGTTTCTTACATTTGGTTTCTACATGAAGTTGTTAGGATAAACCTTATTTCGACGTTATTTAGTAATGGACCTAAATTGTTATGAATATTATAGCATTTATATATATCTATATATTTTTAAAAAATACACGTATACGATAATAAAGACCCTTTATAAAAAAAGTAACGGAACGATTTACTTGTTACGGAAGTATTTACGGAAATAATCAAGGAACTGACCAAAACAAGTTTGATCACAATGTTTTTTTATTATTCGTAGCAGTTGTCTTCAACAACCTTTATTAATAATAATATGTATTACAACATTAAAAAATACCATATTTACCACTACAATACCTAAACACAGATCTTAGACCTATAATCATGCCTGACCGGGTGTCCGGGTCCATGTGCTATGTACTTCCAAATTTTTATAAGAACTTTTGAAATCACATAATAATATATAAACGTACCTTGTAAATTGTCCAGCATATATGTCAGCAGCTTCGCAGTGCATTGTTGTCATTATAGATGGACAGCATCTCCTTGCTCAGCGGGTTACCTTGAAGCCCGAGCATCTGTAGGTGAAACAGCTTCCCAGCTCATAAGGTAGAACTCGCAGATAGTTGTTGTGCAAATGTAGCTCTCTGTAAAAACAAGGTTAAAAAAGGGTTCTTTATCTAGTGATTTAATGGTTTACGTGATCCACTCGATCAGCGTTTGTCACTTTGTACGATTTTCCCAGTTTGATTGGTCATTGCATTTGCATGCTGAAAAGTAGGATATTTCTGCGATTCGAAGGGCACTTTCAGTCGTAAGTCCCGCTGGAATAATAGTCGTTAATACCTCCCAATCCGCGTTGGGCTCGCATATAATAAAATACTAATGAACACAGAATTACGGCAGGTGCTGGAAAGCTTATAGGCAGCGTTTTCCTTCCAGTAGGGATGATTGTTATAAGCGGCGGGGGCCATCGTCGCGTGTCCTGTAGGTCGCACAGTCCTATCGCGTAACCGGCATGTGCCGGCCACTTTTCTCCCAACATATGTTAGGCTACCAAGCCCCCTCAACGCCCTAAGCCGAGTTGAGGTTCGGGGACGCCTTAGGCTCGTTGTGTAAATACTAAGGTGAGAGCCATCTGCGCTCGCCACTTGCCCGGTGAAGCTGTAAAGGCCATCTGCGGCCAACAGTAGTCAGTGCGAAAAAAAAAAAAAAAAGATACTGACTAGAGTCGTCTAGGTAAGTACCACGCAGTGCCAGATATCGTCTCGTGAAACATACTTTTGTGTTTGTCACTGTGTGTTATAAGAATAACATCTGCTGTTTCTGGTAACGGGCGCAGTGCGGCATTAACGAAGAATAATAACCGTTTGTCAGTTGTTGGTCTCCATCAAAACGCTCTGTTATGGTCAGGCTTATCAATTACTATAAGGTGAGCGTCTTGACCGTCCGCACACTTATAACATAAAAAAATAAAGTAGGGAAGTAGGTCTGAGAATGGACACTTAGACGTGAGAGTAATAACAGAGATTCAATATTAGCTGGCGATAGATAAGCAACAAAAGATGGGCCAACTCGTCGTCAAGTCTTCAAGATCTCTCCTTAGTAGTGAATAAACGACGAAAAGACATATACTCACGTATGTATCTCATTACGCGAGCAAACAATTTTATTACTTCTCTAGACCACCGTCAGATGATGACTTATTTATTTATTTATAGAAGGCGTTATAAATAAATGCGGTCTTACATAAACATGAACCCAGTTCTGTTACGTTTTTAACCTTGGGTGACTGCTCTGTCTAGATGTTAAGTATAAACAAAATTTCAATATTTATATTAAACATTTATACATCAGAAGAAACTAAATAACAACGTGAACTGCAAGAACAGAGATATAGAAAGAAGTAGTAACAAAACAAAATATTTTTAAATGTATTAAACGTTAGCTACAGCTGGATATGGAGATAGAGGTACTCAATTAACGCCCGATATTCCTCTCATTAACCCACATTTAAAATTAAAAAAATTAAAAGCATTACCCTGTAGAATGTGTACCTGAGAGAATACAAAATTCTGGTTTTATCTCGTCTACATTGTTTCACAACTTTACTAGCACTGTCTTTTACATACAGTCGACCGGAGAAAACTCCTACAATAACTTATTGCCTCATACATAAGTAAATTCAATATGTGTACTACTTTGCATGTGGGTGTCCGTTTTAATGGCCTACACGGGTTTAATATCAGAATTACTCCGTTAACTTACAATATTCGATCGGCTGGTACACCGACGGGGTTATTCGCGACTTGTTTACAAATATACGCCAATTTACATACTTATCATAACGTAGCCGGAGTTCAGTGACCTCGATCGCATACAGAGCGACTGGCTTATTGTTATTCTAATATTCAACTTGTTTTTATGCTGCCAGCGTTTCAAAATATTTACTCTCAATATAAAGACATTTATGCGTCCTCTGTATAGTTAAAGTTGAGGCGATGTCGTCACGTTCTTTTGACGTATTTATGTTAACGCCACTGTTTTATAGGAAGTTATTACGCATAAACAAATCCAATGGCTTTATTTGAATAAGAAATACTGAAGCACGCATATAGAATCAGGGATTGCGAATCTTTTTATAAGAATGAATGTGTCATTTATCCAAATAAATGTTTTTTATGATATAGCTGTGATGTGGAATAATTTAGTAAAGTTTTGTGGTTAGTTAGTAAAGAGAGCCGCCGAGTTACATAGGTATTCAACGGATACAATAGATTTTCGGTTAAAAGGTTAATATATATTATAATCTCAAACTTCTCAAATTTACTACAAAAATGAACGTCTTCTAATGTCTCATTATACGCGTAATTTAAACAATGTAAAATTCGTGTGACCTTTGTTGTAAAGCGTAGTGCATATTAAATTTTGTAATAAGTGACGTGCAAAAATATTGTGTCGCGTGTCTTGAATGCCATTGGTTTGCCATCCTGGACTAGATGTATTATACCCGTAGCGAGTGTTACAAAGTAACGTCCGGCAATAGTAATGGATTTGAGGATAAATGTACGAATGTTGCCAGCGTCTTGTTATAATTTTGGTGACGTGATAACTACCTTGAAATCATGTAGTCAAACCGTATAAAGCCATACATCATATTAAGTGGGGATTTACAATATTATAATATAAAGTCTCAGTCACAGTTCGTTCGATGTGAGAAAACAACGTTAATGTCTTAGTATAAAGGTGGACCACAACCATAATTATTTATATGTTTAGTTCTTCTACTTGTAGTATGTAAAAGTTGTGACTTAATACCTATATCATTCAGTTTCATATTTCTAAAATGATCTATATGTATGAGATTTGTACTATATTTTTATTGGACATTATATATGAGTAATATATTTTTTGTACATTATAAAATTATGTATTTTCACCTAGTTTTTGAAATGATGACGTGGATTAATGGCGAATTTACATATACCAGGCATTAAGAGAAAGTAGATTACCACTACACATAAACGTACATTTTGCCAGTACAATATGCGCACTTTTACGGATCTGTATTGTTCTGCAAATAGAACTTCGCTTCGGTTCGTTTATTCGAAACTACAGTTGGATACAACTCTATAAGTTATTTCAATACAACATACCATTAGTTGTATTGAAACACCTAAGTTGACTTTGGTCGAGGTGATTGATAAAACAAATTAATACTTGCCATGAATATTTACAATAGCTCTCAATAATAAGTAGGCATTCTAGTTTAGTATCATAAATTATGTTTGGTTTTTATATTGTTAAATTTATTTAAAATTACAAATGAATACATTTAAATAACTTTCAATCATAAGTAGGCATTCTAGTTTAAAGTAATATTTGTTTTTTTTTATTTTATTAGTAAAAAATATTAAAAATTACACAGGTACTACTTTTATCAGTTTTCTTTATATTATTCTTATACTTAAATACTACGTCTATATTGATCCAGACTTTACCTATATTTTTACTAACTTTTGCTCGCGGCTTCGTTCGCGTTTAGAAGTATTATTTTTCATCCCCTATTTTATACCCTTAGGGTTCGAATTTATTAAAATCATTATTATGCGATGCCTACGTCATAGTAGCTTTATGAATGCAAAGCCTCAGACCATAAAAAAAGAACATAAAGCGTGAACCTTACCAATCTTTGCGTATGGTCATTTAAATACAATACATAGAATTGAAGAAGGTCTCAATACAAGGTAATGAGCAAATAGACCAACGCATTAAGACATAGACGAGGTCAGTGTGGTGCGCGATCAGAATTAAATCGCCTATTTATAGGTAAGGTCCATTGCGTGGAATCAAATATGCAGTCCATGTGAACAAGTCACGAACGACTAGTTCATGCTAATTAAAGCCTATAAAACAAAGTGTCCAGTTTCAAATGTCTCAATAAAAAAGCTAATCACAAAGACACGTCCAATTATAAGTATTCAAAGTGTTACATAATAGTTGGGGGATGCTGAAAATAATATTAATAAATAAATAATGAATATCTCATATCAGCTCATTAACGTCCCACGAGGGGCACGAGCCTACCCGTATAGGTGATTAGGCTTAGTCGTCCACGCGGGCCAAGTGCGGATTGGACGACTTCACATCACACCAACCTTTGACTCTCGCAGGCGTGCATGAAGGTTTCCTCACGATGTTTCCTTTACCGAAGAGCGTGGGATAACGTATATTTCGAAAATTCGAAAACACATTGTACGTGGTGGGATTTGAACCTCAGCGACAGTCCACGTCATTGAGCCACCGACGCCTAATGAATATCTACTGACATCAAATAGCGACAACTAGTCTCAACTAAGCATTTATCCTGAAATTTGGTACTAAACAACTGATTAACAGATATATTTTTTTTTGTAAATACATACATATAATAAGAAGGCTGTTTTCTTTGCACACCAACAGACCATAACAGACCGGATCGAACCTGAAACCCTTGTGTAGTAGCTGACGTATCAACCATTAAAGGAGAAAAAAATTCTTTTCTTTTATTCTAATTGAAAAGTTAAGCAATACTGTTTTTGGTTGGTGATGGGCAATCATTTGTTTCATGTCTCAGCGGCTTTTTATCAGCTAAAGACAATGATATTATGTATATATAAATAAAGGTAAATGCCATCCGTGCCTCAAAAACGAACTGTACTCAACAGTTTGTACCCTTTTGTTAGGTAAACATGTTCGAAATTCGAAATAGTGTATGTGTGCTGTCACTGCATTCGAACACTTTTTTCGATTGTTTTGTGAGCATATCACGAATCCATACTTTTTTACATCATTGGCTAAAGAGAACAACTGCCTGCTGCTGGCCGATGGCCTGTTCATAAGAGCATCTCTCCAAAACTAGCGATTCACGAGCCTCACTAATACTCGTAAACACAAGCGAGAGAGTTATGTATAATTCTGTTTAGAATAATTTTACAATGATAAATGTAGTATAAAAACGTAAATGAAAGAAATTTTATTTATGAATTAAATAAAATCTATGCTGTATTAACTTGCAGGCTAATAAATAATGTCAAATAAAAAAATTCAGACATCATGATAAAACTGAACTGACAGAATCAATATATTTCATAACAAAGTCATTGAAACATGGCCTAATAACACATAAATGTACACTGCAATACAACTTTATACTATTATTTAGCACACAATTAGGTCGCAATTAAACATGTCGACTGCACAACGTTGACGTTTTAAATACAATGCCCTAACTGCCACTATTAAAAGCACGCAACGCGACACAGTTACCTAGTAATTTGTACTTAATTCAGTAATTAGTACAACTGAACTAGTGAATTAAAGACGTTTCTAATAGATGTCACGACCATGTGGCGCTGTATAAACACTCGATCAATGTCAATCACGTTCCATTTGGGCACAAAATTGAAAGTGACCACGGAATGTAGATCGTGAGAATTATCTCTTTAGCATCGGTGGCTCAATGGTGTGGACTGTTGACCTCCTGCCGGGAGTGGGCTGATGTTCAAATCCCGCCACGTACCAATGTAATTTCGAATTTCCGAAAATATATGTACGTTATCCGACGCTCTTACGGTGAAGGAAAACATCGTGAGGAAACCTGCGCACGCCTGCGAAGAGATTCAAAGGTTGTGCGTGAAGTTGTCCAACGCGCACTGAGGTCGCGTGGATGACTAAGGCCTATACACCCTATACGGGTAAGCCCGTGCCCCTCGGTGAGGACCTTTAATGAGCTGATGATGATGATGATCTCTTTTGAATATTAGATATATAGATCCAAAATTCAACAAAGATTAATCCTATAAGACGAACAGAGAAAAACCCATGTAACGTCGGGAATTGAATTCTCGAAATCTATTGTTTGGCGCCTAAAGGCGGTTAAACGATTAATCTTATAAGATTAGACAATGACCGATAACCGATTCGATATTTAATGAGTATTCGTTTGAAAAATAATTTCTTTATCGTTAATTTTTGCATCCATTTAGGGACAACACATCAGCCCGTTCAATATACTTTTATGGTTCCTTTTGCTTTTAATACTTCGGTTCATCCTTACGCAGATAACACCGATAACATGGTAGATATTCCCATCGTCTGCTATCCCCACTTAATCTCTACCTACCCTACCTACGACAACACGGGAATCAACGACTGAACGTGCCTTCTGCAGTACGGGGCTAAATATAGTTCCGGTTATTCATCCATTATAACTACGCGAGTTTCTTGCCGGATTCTTCTCGGTAGATAACAAAGATCCGAACCGGAGGTAGGATCAATAAAAATAACTTCTTTTTTGACGATTCAAAAGTATCATTTATAGATTTATTCGAATAAACCAAAAATAAACTGATTACGAGTTCCTAACTTGTGCGATCGTCAAACGAACACGCTAAATACTCCAGCTCTTTGAGCACCTTTTAACTTATCCTTGATTGATAAAATTAGTATTGTCCTACATTATTGTTTCCATTTAATTAATTAATACAATTGGTTCTCTATGTTGGACATTTCATTATTCACTGTAAATGCTGGGAACCTAAAACGGATGAGTATACGAACCAATAAAAAATTGGCCAAGCGCTACGAAACCCTAAAAAATAAAAGAGATAACTAGTAATCGTACTGGTTACAAGAGGTACCATAAAACCTACAAGAGTATTACAATTTTATTAAATACTAGCGACCCGCCCCTGCTTCGCACGGGTGCAATGTTGATCGTAAAAGGCACGCTCCCGGCTTCCCCGTCGGCCGGTATCGCCGCAAACCAACCGCAAACGCTACGCACCGCAATTTTTATATATTTAATATCTTCGAAAATGTTCATTTAAATCATATGCTGTAAAGAACTACTTAGATCTTTATTCAACACTGTATTTAAAATATTAAATTGGATAATATACCCCTCCCGCATGCGCACCCCGCCAATGCGAGCCCATTTGCAACGGGACGGCGTGCGCAGAATAATATTTTAATTTCGCCATAACTTGAAAACCAAACGTCCAATTTTAATATTCAATGATTACCAACCAAATATTATCTACGTAAACTTTTCTTAGTGATGAAATAATTTATTTTGTTAAGGATTAGTAGCATGAGTAAAAAAAACGCGTTTTAATGTAGCCAAAAAAATTCAATTTTTGTAAATAAAAAAATGGTTGTTGTGCTTCACCCGACATAGGTAGGTATAGTGTGTCGCGGACTTTTTTGTAGATATTAATGAGATCTACACTTAGTTAGAACATTTTATAGTTCTATCTTTTATAGTTTAGGCAGAATACGCGAAAAAGCCACTTTTCTGGTAGTTTTTTTCCTTTTTTGTTCGAAAAACCCAAAATATCTTACGGAACCCTATTTTTTTTCAAATAAAATTTAGCCTATGTTATGCGGAATTCATTTAGCTTTCGAATGGTGAAAGAATTTTTAAAATCGGTCCAGTAGTTTTTGAGCCTATTCATTACAACCAAACAAACAAAGTTTTCCTCTTTATAATATTAGTGTAGATTTAATATCCAGACTAGTATAAAACTTATCATCTGATTTCTAAATACCAATACAATAACATAGGCAAGAGTGACGTTAGTAAGAGTGACTTACACAGGTGTATTTATTATTGTTGAGCTGTGAATATTTATACTGGTTTATTATTAACATAACATACTACTACCATATAACAATGCTTGTATCAATTAGTTAAATACATTCAAATTTAATACTGTAGGTGAAACGGTACCTATAATTAATATTAACTATAGTCCAAGCTGTGTCAATATGTTCTTATTTTACGTACACAGAAAGTTTGGTTTTTTTTTTTAATAAGGAAGATAGCAATCACGGAGACACCCGTAATCGTGAACAGTGACCACAGTGCAGTTCCTAACATGTGACGTAAACATACGTCACTGTGACCAGTTATTTTACTGCTGGTCTCAACTTTGATACATTTCTTTACTATGATGATGATGACCATGTGGTGTTTTCGGAAGATCTGGGCTTCATTAAGTCAACAATCAACTGTAAATTTGGTATTCTGGTACAACTTTACTGTTAATGGTCTGAAATGTTAATTGTATGGTAGAATGAATTAGGTAACGGTGTAACGAATTATAATCTATCATAAAACAGAACGAAAGAGTGCAAATTTTACTATTGAGACACAATAACGATACTATTGGCAGATTTTAAAATTAGCAGATTTGGCGCCCTGCAGTCGGCTTTTACACCAAGGGTTCGATATCCGTTGGTAATTAGTCTGAGAGATTCTATGTATAATATGTATTTGTTTACGAAAAAAATGTATAGTACCCATATACGTTTGTGAATTGATGTCGCTGTGTGAATACTGGATATTGAATTATAATTTACTCAAATTCAAATATTTTATTGAAATATATATATTACAGATAATTTTGAATCATCAACGGTGGACTCTACGGTTCGGAATAAGTATGATCTTCAAGAAGAGGCGGCAAGAAACCAAAACATAAATTTATTATCATGACATATATAAGTTAGCCCTTGTTATAAACTAAATTAGTTCATTGGTCCCAGCATGTCTATATAGGACCACAGTGAACCTGTTTTTCTCGACTATTTGTTTCGCACTATCTCAGAGGGGATAGTGCAAAAATATGCTTTTCGCACTATCGCCACTGCTAAAGATGCGGCGGGGGTATGTGGGTCTCAAACACAACTAACCCCAGGTTACTTCGAAAACTGGGACATGTTAAATAAATGTCCCATTTATTTCCCAAAGTCAAATAACGTATTTTCATCTAAAAAAATATAACCCAACACAATCGGTTAGAAATATTTTATTTGTGTAACATAGCAGTCACCATATATATTATGATGATGAAATAAAAGACGAATTCCTATGTGTTGTGCCAAGTGCATTCATAGGTGACAAGACCGACAAACTAATGTCATAGTGTTGTTAGTTGGTAAGCAGCTCGAAATTCTAACAAAAATTTAAATGCATAGTAAGGCACTTATCAACCTTAGGAATTAAAACACTTTTCAAAATGGGTATATGTCCTACTATCAAGTGTTATTAGAGACCCTTTTGATATAATGGTGAGACATTGGTTATTTCACCCTAGGGTTCCGGGTTCAATTCCTGGGCAGCACAAACATTTGTCTGCATGAACATGTCTGTTTGTCTGGGAGTTTCTATGTAGAAGATGTATGTTTTGCAAAAAAGTATAAAAGTTTGTTTTATTGTTTAGTACCCATATCACAGGCTGCTTTGTTTGGGACTAGATACTCCTGTGTTAGTGTACGGAATATATGTATCAACCGATATTATTATTAATGCGTAGTCATTAACGGTTCTCTAAACTTATAGATATTGAAACCTTTTTGTCTTTATTAAAAGGACTTTTGCCTCAGAGAGGCATGTCAGTCCTTTTGCAACCTTATGAATCATCATCATCAGCTCATTAAACGTCCCCACCGAGGGGCACGAGCCTACCCGTATAGGGTAATTAGGCCTTAGTCGTCCACGCGGGCCCAGTGCGGATTGGACGACTTCACACACAACCTTCGAATCTCTTCGCAGGCGTGCATGAAGGTTTCCTCACGATGTTTTCCTTCACCGTAAGAGCGTCGGATAACGTACATATATTTTCGAAAATTCGAAAACAAATTGATACGTGTCGGGATTTGAACCTCAGCCCTCCTGGTAGGAAGGCGACAGTCCACACCATTGGGCACCGACCTTATGAATTACATAAGATATTTTTAAAATGGTTAAAACTATGGTCAAAAGTACCTCAGCTGTATCAGATCCCCCAGCTCCGCCGGCAGCGAGCGCAGCTTGTTATTCGACACATCCAACGTGTGCAGATTGACCAACTGGCATATGTCGGGCGGAATCCGCTGGAGTGAGTTGTCGTTTAGATACAGCGCGGTGAGGTGCGCCAATTGGAACAGTTGGGGCGCCAGTGCGCGCACACCTCCTGTTACCTGAAACATTGTTGTTGTTATTTTGTACCTGTAGTCATCATCATCATCAGCTCATTAAACGTTCCCACCGAAGGGCACGAGCCTACCCGTTTAAGTTAATAGGCCTTTGTCATCCACGCGGGCCCAGTTCGGATTGGACGACTACACGCACAACCTTTAAATTCTTACGCAGACGTGCGCAGGTTTCCTCACGATGTTTTCCTTCAACGTAAGAGCATCGGATAACGTACATATATTTTCGGAAATTGAAAACATTTGGTACGTGGCGGGATTTGAATCTCATCCCTTCCGGTAGGAGGGCAACAGTCCATACCATTGAGCCACCGACGCTCTTTTATCTGTAGTATCTCATAATAATATACTCTATTTATAGGATAGATAGTCCATATTGGAAAAACTATTTTACACATGGATAACATGATGATGAAGTCTACAGTATACAGTCATATTCACCCAACGACTAAAAGTGTTTTTCTCCAAAATCACTTTTTGGTGTTAGCATGGTTTTAGTTAGAGGACGGCAGACTGAGCAATCCCACAGAGATAATATCACTGAAGTAAAACTTATTGATCATAATCAGCCTATAATTTCCCACAACAGTGCACAGGCACCCACAAAGCATAGCTATAGGGTGATTGTACCATATCTCACCAAGCAGATTTAATGTGGATTGGTAGGTATCTAACCATGTTCTAATATAATAAGATTGTAGCCAGGACCCACAGTTTCTAAGCTTATTAATTTTGTGTATATTATCAAAAATAAACTATTTTTTTATGGTTAGTTTTATGTGAGGTAAATGGTTTTCACAGCATCACCACAGAATTGGCCTACATTTTGTGTAGAGCTCATCAGCATACTAACCTCAAGAGTGGTCCAGCCACCGCGCCGTCCAGACGCCCGTTCCGCCTCCGACATGATGTGGTAAGTGCGCCCACTAGCGCCCTCATGCTTATCTTTGTTGCGAGACATGCTGTCAACTGAAACATAACATAAGCAATTGATTTTGTTGTAATTTATCTTATAAATTGAGCATTTCTTAACATCCAAGCTGCAGTCCACTAAATAGGTGATTGATGAAAGCCATTTTTTTTATTATTACTAATTAAACTTGAGTCCATATTACGAGAAGTTATTTACTTTAAATAATATTTTTTAAATACATAGTGATTTTTAAAGTAAATTATTTACCATTAAAGCAGATAGGTACTATGATACTAATCTATCAAACTTAAGGTTATATCCGTCAATTGGCTGCTCAATATTTAAGGGGACTGCAGTACATGAAGTGTTTAAATTCGTCATTTCAACCTTAGAAAGATAACAATCATGTGTAATAATGTGTAAATAAGTTGAATCTTGAAATTAACGTAGATATAAAAATCAATATTTTTCATTCATAGTGTTATTATACTAGTATCATAAATCAAGTATTTATTGTTTGATTTTCAGAGTTCTGCTATGAAAGTTATATAGTCAAGATTAATGTGTATTAGAACAAGTTGTTCAAAAGTTGTTACCACTAAAAGGAGTTTATTTACATTGAATTAGGTAAAGCAACTAAAAAATTGCTTATATTTAAAATATTCCAGTAAACTCAAAATCTATCTAAGGTCAATGGGTATTTGCTATTTATGATTTCCTAGACTGTTATCAATTTGAATTCATTTTTCATTGAATATTTTTATTCTGTTACAGACAAAATAAATTTCATTAATTCCAAACTAGTGTTTTCACATATGTTGCTTATCAAAGTAGGTCAATTTCTAATGCATTATTATAAGTAGTAAACAGTTCTATTACATACCATTATTACTTACCTCAAATCAAAATCACAATGTTATTATTACTTGAATCCTCATAATGATACAGAACTTATGAATTCAATGATGTGGCTAAAATATTTGACTAAAATATTCAAATGACATTTACGTATGTTTTAGGATACATGAGTTTTGAGTGAAAAATTAAGTAAATACAATATATATTTGAGGTTATCCAAATTCAAATGTGATTATACATTCTACAGGTTATGTTCAGCACTAAACTGTAAACACACTTGATAATTATGAGTATATTATGCATGGCTATCAGTAGTCAATACTTATCTAAATAAACACTGATAGTTTTGTAATTGTACTTCAACATTAATATTCTATACAGAAAGAATAACATTAGGATACCTTCAAAGCACCGCGAAGGATCATTAGGGGAGTTAAGAAGACTTGGTTCAAATTACTATTATCTTCTTTTACGAAATAGGTACAACAGGAGAGTTCCATAACCTCCGCCGTAACGTAAGTATACCTACAGAATAGTAGCAATTATTAAACATATTAAGGTTCTTATTACTATGCAATACTTATTTTACTGAAAAAATAGCGATTTAATTCATTATTTCGGTGATTAGAAGGTAAATGCGTAGCATCTTTGTGTACAGCTGACATCAGAACGATGGGTCGACTTGACGACGCATAGATCCAAAGCGCCAAATCAGATGTACGACATAGGGATAGGAAAAGACTAATACTCTATTATAATATGTATTCGTACCTTCATCTACTCCTTATGTGGTTTTACTTTAATTATGATTATAGTAACGAGAAATAAATCACTGTAAACACACAATAGCACAATCTTGACATACACCACATCAAACGTCCATTTACCGACTGCAGCGACAATCGACATTAGCGGCAGATTCTAGAACTTTTCTTTTGTGTTGTGGCGTCCATAGACAAAGTATACTTTCATTTATACGTAAAATTAAATTAAATGTGAAGTTAAGTATGTAATAGTAATATTTGCGAATAACATATTTTTGCGTAGAATTAACTATCTTCTTACTCTAGTCGGCACAGCGTTCAGTTTAGATCGCTGCGTGACTCGGAGGTCGTCAGTTTGAATTCCACGGGTAAACGTCGCTTTGTACGACATTGTGATTGTGCGAAAAAAGATAAATTCGTGCATCTGAGTGCAGGTTATGCCGTCGGTCCCGGCTACAATCATAGGATGATAGTCATCCCACAAATCCTTAATGGACCTGCGTGGTGGATTATGATATTACCATTGTAATATGACCCACTCTGCCCATTGCTATGCCGTCAGGAATGGCCTGTGCCCTGCAGGATGGTACAAATTGTACCGTGCTGCACCTTACATAGCCCTCTCCATAGCATGCTGAGCAACCTTGAGCCTGTTCAAGAGGCCCTTAGTGAGCGACCAAGTTTCTCTTTCTACATAGTTAAATAAAATTAACTCCATTCTAGGACCAAAGAAAAATAAATGGGCACTTAATGGCATGATGAGGGTTGCCACCCGTACTATTTACCAAAGTATTGGACGTTGTTTAATGTAATTGTGCCTCAGAGGAATTCCTCCGAGAATTGTACTCTATACCTTACAAGAATAATAAAGTATGCGAAAAAACTTTATTTCGAATAATTTGATTTGATTTAATAATACTAATTTTGATTAAATATTCAAAAAAATATTCATTACTGACCGTAAATCACATCTAGAAACAAACATTTTCGAACATAAGCACCGAATATTCTAACAGAATTCCAAGCTTATAATTATTACATTAGTAACATAGGTAACAGCGAAATATGCAAAAGATATAAGACAGTAAAAATAAAAACAAATATGTATTTATACAATTGGGCCGATACCTGAACTAGGACTGGCATTATACAGCAACTTGTTATCACTATAATAAATAATACATTAATTTGCCAGTGTAGCAATACGAACATACTAAAAAATATACAAAGGGTTTGAAGTTTAAACCATGCCTCGCATTCACACTTGCATTCCGCTCTCATAAGCGTGTTGTCCAAACGGAAGGCGCCCAGCGACCTCAAGCGCTATAGCGAGGGTGTGTGGTACCGTGTTTTCTTCATGTTCAGCATTAATTTATCCCAGAACCCCCAGCTTAAAGTATTCTTAAACTTAATTGCTCTTATACGTACTTCCATCATTACTACTATCATTGCTAGTATCTACCCAGATTTTGCATTGGACTTACTTAGATTGAATGATCTGGAAACTGACCATTCGTTGTGGTAAACATAAATTTTGATTCAAATTCTTTTGCACAACCCTAAAATAAGCATTGTATGCTATTATTTGAACTTTGATCATCTTTGTCACTGCAAGGAACGTTTGCAATATGAATGAGCATTATGTAAATGTAAATTAGTGAATTAACTCACACATTAAATGAAAATAACGAAATCCCTGCATGTGTGTTGGCAATAAAGAGTATACGCATTCTAGCAATTCCATTTTATAAGGCACACTAAAGTTATGTACTTTTATTGAAAACAAAAGTATTTATTATGGTGGAAATCAGCAAATATTTGGTGGATCATAGCAATGCGGGGAGTGTATCTTGTACTGATCTCATTCATCCGTGGACTAGTAGCTGTTTAAAAGCTTATCATGATATGATATGCTATTGCGCTCTTGGGATATTCAAATTCTTCACACCAATATACTTAGTAAGTATTTGTAAACTAACCATAATATCTTGAATATCATGGCACACCCCGAAAGGTATAGAACACAATACGATGTTTTCCGGAAAGCCCTGCGTGAATATTTGAAGAGCGAGGCGAAATCATTTGTTGTTTATGCAAAACTTTTGTGCTTTTACTATTTTTACTGTGTCTCATCAATGATTTGTTTATTAGAACTTTGATGATTTTTTATTTCCAAACACTATGATTATTAGCCCCCTATTCACACATATTGATTGCGATACGAGAAAAAATGTAAGTTTGGTAAGGTATATTGCTCGGAGTCCAGTGAAATGTCATACACAAAAAGTATCGATATTTTTTTCCGATATGTTTCACCGTATTGACGTATCGATATCTTTAGATATATCGTTCAAAGATATCGATATAATACTCGTATATCAATATAATCGAATATTTAGAAAATCGTCACCTCATTTATATTTATATTAGTCCTACCTCATAAATAAAACAAATCTAGCTGTTTCCCGTGGATTCACCCGTATAACATTGCCTATGTCCTTATACTTACATTTGTTAATGTGTATTCAAAATTTCATTACGATCGGTTAACAATGAAAAGCTTGAAAGTGTAACCAAACTAATGAAGCAATCGATAAACTGAGTATACTAAGTAACTTATTAAGTAGGTTATACAACTACCGATGGTTAAGAATCAAACTTTATTAGAATTCCCAATTTTTTCTTTCAATTTTGTTAAATAAAATTCTAATAACTTTTTTGGCCTGTAGTTTGCTTCTTTAGTGGGTTAATACGCTCGGGCAGCTTTAAAAAAAGTCTTTCAGATGAGACAGAGCTTGCCAATATCATTTAATATTTGTTGTAACACTGTAAGTTTTTTACGGGCTATTAATAACTAAGAACGAATCCTAT
>PQWD01000447.1:160824-206149 GCA_019425675.1 Leucinodes orbonalis
ATCAACAATAATTGAACAGAGGCAAGGTGACAAACTCAGAAAAATGACAAGCGACGAGTGACCAACCAGAGATTGATACAGTTAGACAGACGCAGTGCAGTATTTAATTTTGAAATGTTGATCTACGTTGTTTTACCAAACCTAAAAAAAGTCTAATTGAACGATTAAGTGGAAAATACTAAAACCGAAATATGCTTTTTATTTCACGCGATATATCGCATGAAATATGTCGATTAATAAATCGATGTCAGACCTTTCGATATTATCGAGTTTAACATCTACGAGAGTTATAACCATTACATCGCGTGCACATATCGTCATTTTTTAATATATCGATATATATCGAGCACTTCTAGTCTCGTGAAGTCGTCAATTTTTCATAGAAAAAGTATTCAGTATTCACTGTGTAACTATTTTATTTATTTGTATTTTGAAGAGCTATATTAACGAAAGAGCGATTATTTTCTGATTTCTCAAGCAATACTACATTTTTTTTATATAAAAACTTATATTTATGTGTGTGTGTGTATTTTTAAAGTTTAAATAAACAACTATTTCAAAAACATGAAAACAAACGATTTACTGTAGAACTAAGATTTTGTCTTCCAATGTGTAAATTAATTGTGATAACAACTAATGTATACAACATTTATAAGTCTAGAATAATACAATGGTGGAGGCAAGTAAGCTGTGGTTTGAAAAGGCCTGCAGAAGTAGTGAGTGTTGTACTCTAATCCACCCATGGACGAATAGATGCTCTGATGCAACAAGTTCAATGTTATTCCATTGCATCAGGGGCAGTTATAAATTCTATGCTATGGTTTACCTTGTAAGTACATTGGAATTGATTTGTCTTAACCTCCTAAGTGGCTGTTCCAAAGTAAGGTTACCGTCATCTCTTGAAACAGTATTGCAATAATATTACTTCACTTTTCTGGTACAAAAATGCTGACATATCATTATAGTTATACTGTTTTAAAAGAAGTTGTTAACCAGGTCTTTATCATTAATATATATTTCTTCATAATTTGTTTCAGATTCAAATCCTCATGAGAGGCAAAAAGCTAACCAAAAAGGATATGATTGAGCAGTTTAAATTGTACCTGAAGTCTGGTATATTTGGTTTGACTGTTGGAAGCTCATTTGTTACATTAAACTGCATCTTTAGGTAAAGTTATTTATTTATATAAAGTAATAATAAAAATATGTTCTTCAGTAAAAAGAAAGCTATGACCTATTTATAATATTTTTTTTCAGGAAGTTGTTTTTTAGTGAATTTTCATATTACACTACTGTTTTATTACCATGCACAATCAGTGGGTTAGCTGTTTATTTTGAACCACCATATAGAAGAGTTTTAGTTGTGAATCTCTTTGTCAATTTGGTAAGTTTAAAATAACCAAATTATCTATATTTTTTGCTTTTATTCATATACTTTCTTCTGTGTGACCTTATATTTGTTATGACAAAAAAGTGGTACATACCTTTTATAATAACTCCTATATAAATGAAATAAGAATTCCTTTATTTGAAACCTGCATTCATATTTGTTTATATAATTTATTAATTATTTCTATATTAAATTATTATTTGTTATACAATATGAAATAGTTGTACTGAATAATTATTGGGTATAAGAGACCTAACATATGTTGTCTTGGGCGATGGGTGCAGAATGGCATTGATTCAAATTAAAACTGTCTTATCAGTTATTATCCTCATGCAATGCTGTTGTCATGGTCAAATGAAAACTTACCATTGGAATCCTGACTGTCTTGTGCATTTTGTAACATAAAAAATATTAATGTATCAATACATAAATTTATGTATTTAGAAAGGCATCGGTGGCTCAATGGTGTGGACTGTTGCTTTCCTACCAGGGAAGCTAAGGTTTAAATTCCGCCATGTACCAATGGGTTTTCGAATTTCGAAAATATGAGTGTGTGTAAGCTATCCGACGCTCTTACGGAGAAGGAAAACATCGTGAGGAAACCTGCGCACGCTGCGAAGAGATTCAAAGGTTGTGCGAGAAGTCGTCCAACTTGCACTGAGCCCGCGTGGACAACTAAAGCCTATACACCCTATATAGGTAGGCTCGTGCCCCTCGGTGGGGATGTTTAATGAGCTGATGATGATGAAGACATAAATTTATTGTGTCTTCAAAACAATGTTTTATCACATGATGACATGTTACATTGTCATCATATTCTAAATGTTATTTATTTTTCTAGGTATTTGAATACTGGACACGCACACTAGAAATGAAGGGTTGGATGCGACACTCTGCCGGCAGAGAAACACTAATTTTTATGATAGGAAGTGCCATCTTCTTCTATCTAATGAGGATAGATAGAGAAAATGATAAACGCACACCATTGTTTTGGTAAGTAAATGGAGAATTATACAAACCCTTTTATTATTAGTTTTCAGGATCTCATATATAAATTTGAAATGCATACATATAATTAAGGATGATCCTTGAATAAATGAAAAAAGTTTTTGTTTAGTAATCTTACTTTTTCATAAGGTTTAAAATAAACTGTATTCTTATTAGGAATATTGCTTTTTATAGATATCCTATCTTTTGCGTGCGCTTTTGATAAAGCTTACTTTAGCCCAAAGTAACTATAACTAGGTGATAGACTCGGTACTGAGTTGTCTACGTAGTTACCATCACAGTGTCAGATATTGTTCCATCAATTAGAAGTGATTTGCTCGATTGATGGAGAATAAACATTTAATTTTTAATTTTATATATGTCAAAAATGTTTGTGACATTGCCTCAACATGGTTAGTGCCATTGGATCAGCGATAACCATTCTACTGAAAATTATGTTTTATGCCAAGGCATCACTTTTTGGACCTCTTAGATGAATTCTCACTACGATTTATTTCTAGGTTTTTTACACCACCACGAGTGTCAAAAGAGTAGGGGAGCCCATGACTGGTATCCAAGGCAGAAGTCCAGCATGCCCACACAGTGGACCCTGTGCTAATTATATTTTAAAGGTACTATTTTTATTATTTATAAGTTTGTGCTGTTGCTTGCAGTCTTCATCTTGTTTTATAGTCATATCATGTTACAACATATAGGTTTTTAGTGAAATTGTTCTCAAATGATAGTAAGTGAACAATTAAATAGCTCCAAGTATATTATCTGAGCATTGTAGTTGGCAGTTGTCTTGAAGCATGTATTATGAAGTACAATATTTATTAAGATTCAGTTTCGTATTAAAATTTTTACCATGCCCTTTTAGTATAGTACACTCTACATTAGCGGCTAAGTAATCATTGTCCTTTTATTTTAAATTTTAGTTGCTTTACTCGAATCTCAAATTATCACTTGACTACCAATGATATAACCAAATCCAAATCTTTTATATAAAATATTCGGGATTAGGGTCACAGACCAAGCAATGGAGAGAGCTATGTTTAGGTACTTTCTATGTGATCAGAAATGAGGCGATACAAACTAAGGTCAACGACATTGTGACGTTTGTAACCAAGCTGAAGTAGCATAGTTATCAAAGTAATTTTCTATATGCGGTCTCCCCGTGGGATTTGAACCCACTACCCCAGCGTCACTCGATCTAAACCAACGCTGAACGCACTAGTCCACGAAGCAGTGACCATCATGATTCTGTGTATCGGTGGGCTGGCTAAGCTCGACGGCTTATGTCTCGTGTAATAAAATACAAGTAACATATCAAAGTTAGAGGTCGTAAGGCGGTTCAAAGTTAGAGGTCGTAAGGCGGTTCAAAGTTAGAGGTCGTAAGGCGGTTCAAAGTTAGAGGTCGTAAGGCGGTTCAAAGTTCTGACATCAAGGTTGATTGGGTGTTACTTCAATCCGACCAAACCTACTTTTTGTAGGTTTCAATGCCGTATCAATACGAGTATATCCGCCTACCGTTACAAAACCGTACCCAGTGCGCATTGGTGGGTCTTAACGCCTAATCAAGGTAAATAAATAATAAATATCCACTGATATTCACACAGCGTCATCTAGCTCCAAGTTAAGCGTGAAGCCTGTATTATGGGTACTAAACGGATAAGTAAGTTAAAGTATAAGATATTTAAGTTTAAGTTACTCGCCATCCAGGAGAGTGTATCAGATCAGTATCTTTCCTTTGTGATATCTTGCTCTTCTCCTTATTTAGTATTGTTATAATTGTATTGTAAAATCTAGTTTATCTGCTCATAATTTTGTGTTGTCTCAATTTTGTCAAATAAGTTTTAATTTTTATCGATAATGCTGTGTATGCTTTAATAAGTGTATATATCAGATCTAACAACCTGTACATGATGAAAATGTAAATATATATACTGTTAGCGTACCTTTCTAAATAAATAAATAGATAACCATACTTATATAATTTTGTTTTTGTAAATACATACATATTATACATAGAAAACACCCAGACCATTACAAACAGACATGTTCATGCACACAAATGTTTGAACTGCCAGGGGATTGAACCCGGAACCCTTAGTGTAGCAGCCGACGTTTCGACCATTGCACCACATGGGTCGTCTTAAGGTGGGGATGATCATTTGAAGTTTTAATGTTTTGCATTTGTATAGGGGACCGCCCGACTCTTTGGGGTCGGATGTGCGATGACGATACTTCGGACTGTAATACCAAAAATATTGACTCCTACAAAGGCGTTGAAATCCCTGAAGTTTTCGCATTTGAAGCTCGGACTGTTCTTCGGTGGCTACATTGGCATTTATAGGGTAAGTTAAGAAAATATTAAATTATTTGTCCCCTTAAAATTGTACAGTGCCCACTGTTACAGTACAGTTCTCGATTTATTTGAGAAACGTACTCTCTCTCTCTCTTCAACCTATCGCACTCCACTGCTGGGCATAGATCCCCCATTCAAAGTCAAAGTCAAAATTCATTTAATCAGATTAGGCTGACAAAAAGCACTTATGAATGTCAAAAAGAATACAAAAAATACATTTTAAATACCAAAGTAAAGCACAATAATGAATTTTGATACTTGGAAAAAAGCGTTTCGGCGTTTTGGCCTGTTGATTGTTGTTGATGGCCATTTTGCGCCAGATATCCCGGTCCTCCGGTTTTCTCATCCAGCCTCCACCAGCGATCTGTGTCACCATCCCTACTCTTTCCGCTTTCTCTTTCTTTTCCGAGGCGGCAAAGGGATATGTTCCGATAAGTAACAAGTCAATACTTTTTATTTGATAGCCAAGCAAATTGTCTGGTGGCGCATTTTTGTGGACTGTTGCCTTCCGAACTGGAGGCTGCAGTTTCTAATCCCGCTACGTACCAATGTCTTTTCGAATTGTCGATATTATTATTATGTACGTTTATCCGACGCTTTTAACGGTGAAGGAAAACATCATGAGGAAACCTGCGCATGTCTGCGTGTGTGATTCAAAGGTAGTGAGTGGACGACTAAGGCCTAGACACCCTTTGTGGGTAGACTCGTGCACCTCGGTGGGGAACTAGGGAGGTATAATGAGCTGATGATAAAGGCCTATTAAGACTAAAAGTTCATCTTAAAATTTTGATGATTTCATGGCCTATTTTAACTGTATTAATTTATAACCAGTTATGTATAAGATTTTTTTCTGTTTGATATTGTTATGTAAAAATTGTATTAAATTAGTTTTTTGGTTGCCCTGGCACACTAAAAGCATCCTGGAACGCTTTTAGTGTGCCAGGGCAAATGCTGAAGGAAGTCCAATCTGGCACTTATTTTTATTAGTTTCATGTTTCGTACTGTTGAATGTATTTTATTGTGTGTGTCAAATAAATAATTCTTTCTTTTCTTTCATTCTTCTCTATTATTAATTTCAGTTAATAGTATGCATGTTATGTCGCGCGTACGGCAAAGATAGCGCGCTGTACGCTCTGCCCGCGGGTTTCCTCGCCGGCGCCGCGTTCAGGGCTTCGCCGTCGACGCCTATTGCCTTTGGACCCGTCACTTCGACGCTGCAGGTTAGAACAGTTGTATGCTCTTCAATAATGTTGTTTGAACAAGATACAATAGGGATCTTGGGTAACAGATCAACAACCTTTTAAATTTCTTGATGAAATAAAAAAATATGCTGCAGATGACTCTTAGTCTAAAAAAGTTTATTCATCTAGCCTTAGGGCGGCCCATAGTGGATTTGAAATCTAAGATTAGGGCATTGTTTTGGGTAGAATAAGATAGAAGAATATGATCAAATGATGAATGTTCATTATCATTATCATATGTATTTCAACTTAAAATTTAATTTAAGGCGGCACTGAGCACCTTTTACAAAAATAATTGATTTAGTAGCTGTCTGTATCTACTGACAATCTACTGACAATCACGCAGCGCCATCTAGCCCCAAGTTAAGCGTAAAGCCTGTATTATGGGTACTAAACAACGGATAAACATACATGTATACATTTTTTTTTTAAATACATACATATATACATAGAAAACACCCAGACCATTACATACAGACATGTTCATGCACACAAATGTTTGTACTACTGCCCGGGATCGAACCCGGAACCCTTAGTGTTGCGGCCGACCTCTCAACCGCAACACCAAATGGTCGTCAAATTTAATTTAATTTGTCTGTAATTTAGTAAGCTAGAATATTATAAAAAGATAGGCGCTGTTCGTAGGAAACTTTTTTGTGTTGTCCTGGAAAGCTGTAACAAAAATCGTTTTTGTATAGATTCTATGCGTTTTAAACGGATGTCATAACGAGGAGACCAGACCGTACTGTAGTATTCTAAAGAGGATCGAGTTAGTGCATAGTAGATAAGAATCTTTATATTCCTAAGAATAAATCCCGAGAATTTTGAAGCATTTATTAACAGTTTTTAGTAGTACTCTTATATTAAATGAAGATTACATTTCCTTATATCTTATATTTTTAGTTTAGTACACACCAGTTACAATTAATTACTACGACCACAGACAGTTTGACAGGCAGGGACAAAGACAAGGCTAAGCGAGACGTCACAAATATTTTTTGTGTAGCTAGCGTTATGTGGCGCTGCCTGCGCCACTCTTAGATTATAATATTAGATAATATTACAACAGTGACTATTGGAAATTAATTTTATCTCTATAGACGCACGCACGCACGCACGCACGCACGCACCACGCAGCACGCACTATAGAGATAAAAATTATATAAGTCCGGACTTATATAAGTCCAGTAAAAAAAGGCATTATAAATATACATAAATAAATATCCACTGACATTCACACAGCGTCATCTAGCCTCAAGTTAAGCGTAAAGCCTGCATTATGGGTACTTAACAGTTAACAACGGATAAACATACTTATGTATATTTTTTGTAAATCCATACATATTATACATAGAAAACACCCAGACCATTACATACAGACATGTTCATGCACACAAATGTTTGTACTGCCCGGGGATCGAACCTTGGTGTGGCAGTCGACGTCTCAACCGCTACACCAAATGGGTCGTCAAAGTCGATTATGGAATCACAGTGATTTTCTATACTAATGTTCATAGATCCTCGGGTCGTGGGGCTACCAAAAAGGCATGATCCCGGAGCGGTGGCCGCTGGTGGAGGCGCTGTACTGCGTTTGCCAGGGTCTGCTGTTCCACGCGCGAGTCATGCATGAGGACGTCTGCCCGCGGTACATAATCAACCTTATGCATACGGTCACAAGCGCCAAGTGAGTATATGGTTTTTATTTATTGTCTAAGAAGTATTTTATTACAGCATTGTTGGCTTATTGGTATTGGCTGTGCAGTGTGCAGGCTCAAATCACGCCACGTACCAATGGATTTTGGAAATTATTATGTACGTTTATTCGACGCTCTTACGGTGAAAGTAAACATCGTGAGGAAATTTGCGAACGCCTGCGAAGAGGTGCAAAGGTTACGTGCAGTCGACCAATCCAAACTGGGCCCGCGTGGACGACTAAGGCCTATACACCTTTTGAAAGAAAGAAAAATATTTATTTGGCGCAATAAAATTGTACATGTTAATTCCTTAATACTAAAAATAATTATAATGCTACTAAAATGGTGGCCACTCAGCTCATGCCAAGGCAGTTTTGTCAAGGCGCTGTTTTGCAGTGGAACCAAAGAGAAAATAAATAAATAAAAAGAAAATGAAATAAAAATAAAATTTGCGGATAGGCTCGTGCTTATTTGATTTATTAGTAACTGTGGGAGTGTGTGTGTGTAGATATACTTAGCTCTTGTTAAATTTGGAAATAATATAGACTGCAGTGGCTTGCATGTAGTGTATTTTTATTTGATATTGTTCATTTGTTTTATTGGAACAATTTAAAATTGAGATTATGCTCATATAATTTATTATCAGTCAATATTTATATAATGACTTATAACCGATGCATGATAGATAAAAATTCCGTGAAGTTTAGTAATGATGATGTAAGGGCATTTTAGATTTCTTGAGATAACTTAATATAAACGAATACTTAATGATTGATAATTGTTATGTTCACGCTTGGGATACGACTCAATAAGACAACGCTTGTAGTAGCACTGGTTTATTTCAATAGACAAGCGGGGGGACGCAGCCACAATACACAATATTACATATGTCGAGGGTATGTGCGTGCGGTACACTACATACACATTAGTATTTTATTATGTATATATATATATATATATATTACATTACATATTAGCATATGTAACAATAATCAACAAATATTGCTATTTAATTTATCGTTTACGTGAAATCTTCCCAATATAAATTCCAAACGAGTTGATGTGACATTTCCCTCGCGACATTTTGTCAGGCATATAGTTTAGAGGCCGTCAAATAATTATTTATTTCTTCTTTTTAGTTACCTATAACTAGAAGTAAATAATTACTATTAACTATTATAATACGTCTTTTTCAGAGCCGACGAGATACAATCTGCATTCGTACAGAAACTACTTCGAACGTTACTATAACTTAAGTATCCAGAGGATTGATTGTAGTTTATTTTAATTCTGTGATTGTTTTTAGTGTTTGTTCTCTAAAGGATTGTACTGATATTCTATATGTTAGAAATTTTGCTATTTATACAAATATTATTTCGTCCTCCTGAGAGTCAACATTAAAGAAAGACACCTCAAAACACTTTCACACTGTTCACAACACGTTCCAAAGTATGATCACTTTCATATACATTGATATTAACATTTTTGTATGAAATATTATTTTATGTTTGTTTAGTCAATTATGAAAATACGAAAGATCAACATTTATTTTTTATATTGTCTTGACGTATGATACTAAAAGCAATTTTCTTTATCAGTTAAGTATTTTATTGCAGGTATAAATGTTTTATATCTGCTTTTATTAAGCTGTACCGCATTTTGTGAATTTTGGCAATCCTACAGAGTAAACACTTATAGGACGTATATTCTGGGGTTAATTTAGTTTGAAAAAAAGAGAGATATTTTATGTGAAATTGATATATTTTTGGTTAAGATTGCAAGACTTGCAGTTAATTCCATGACATTCAGAATCTGAAAATAAATCCATTAGGTTATATTTGAAGAAACCGGAGATGAATATTTCTTATGGGAATAGGAGTAAGCAGGTTAATTTGAAATTTAAAGAGCGTTGTCTCTATCGCGCGAAACATGTAATATTGTACAAAAGAATGCGGCGAATATTCATCACTTGACTATTTATTTCAACCAAAATTCCATTATTATTTATTTCTAATTCACAAATAGATAATATTATAAAAATCAATGTGTATCATCGATTCTTGAGTAAATTATTATCTTCATTTGAGATCCGGCAAGGGATTGAGCTATCTCTCATAATTTTAAGACTCATATTTGAAAAATGCAGTTTATTCCTTTAGATTCAAAAGAACGTACACTGACGAACAATAATTTAATAAAAAATGTTAATCTTACATAAACAGCCAAATTAGTCATTCATAACTTTGATTTGTGATTGGTTTTTGAATATTTACTAACAGTATTATTTCAAAATTATTTGAATTTGTTTCATGAAACAAGGAATAGATAATTCAGTTAACGATTTTATTATTTTGTTTTGTTCGCCTAAATATTATGCTCCAGGCATTTTATAAAAAAGAGGATGATTATTTCGAGAAAAATCCCAGAATATATCTTCAGTTATACAATCGCATTGGTTTAAGTTTGGGAGGAAATTGTATGAATCCACATTACAAAAAGAGAAAATATGTGCCTTTTGATAATTAATATATGAGGATTTATTTCCCATCCAAAGCTGTTCACATTTAACATTAGAGTTTCAATGTATAAGTTACTAACAAATTAATGAATATTATTTAGAAATAGTTCAACTAGTGATTATGGTGAAAGTATAAGAGTTATTAAAAAGCAAACAATGAAAACAACATCACTGTAAGTCAAATGGAAAGGACAAAGTAAACTTACATCGAATAAGTGTAACCTACTTAGTTTAGTAGGTAGTATATTGTATATTTAGTAATTTATTTTTCACAATTCATTATTTATTATACTTGTAAATGCAAAAATTTCTATGGCATAGATTGCAGTGTTCGAGCTCTGCCAGGTCCATCTTCTCTGAGGCTTTTGCTTAAAGAAAGAATACACCAATAAGAGTTGAGCTTTGCACTTATTAAACTGAAATTATCAACTACGCGTTATTCGTTTACCGACGATATAATATTTTAAATATAATCTCGGTATCATATTACTATTATATATGAAAGCCATTGGCTGTCAAGGATATTTAATTAGTTTTAGCTGTAGAGGTTTTGGTGATATTTATATTATAGACATAACGAAGAGCAAACTACTTCTGTATTATTCATAATTATATTAAATTGCTACTCCAGTCATATGATCAAGCGTGTCTATTTTAAAATTGATAAACGGGTGCATTTATTTGGAAATTCCTTTTTACAATCTCATTCATAAAAAAGCCGTTGATCTAAATAGCTTATTCCTATGCTGAGAACGTATGTTTTGAAATGCTGGTAGAGAAAAATAACATGCTTGATATATTTTATATATTTCATTTATCGTATTTCTGTATTTAATTCGAGGTAAATATATTCGGCACATTTAAGTAGTGAATTGCTTCCATTAATATATAATTAATAGTGATATTCTTACTAATAAAAAAATACCTGCATGTAAAGATTTACTGTAAAAAAGAAATAAAATTATGCTTTGGTAACTAAATTCACTAGTTCCCCGTTTTATAACGTTAAAGTATAGGGTCATTTTTATTACAAACTCAATATTTTATTGAATGTCGCTGTAAATCCATCATTCATGCTTAAATACCTTCTATGATTTTACGAGTTCAACTACAATGATTGTTTTTTTTTATGTTATGCGTCAATATTGGGGAATTCCCTGTAATCTTACCGCGTAGTCTTACCAATTGGACTACTGGAAATTTACGCCCCAATAGGCTTACTAGTAAGACCATTCGAAAATTTTGTGACCAGTAGATTTACTAATAAAAAAAAACTCAAAAGTCCTACATTTACATACGAATCTACATAGACTTAGGTTATTGATAGACACCTGACCTGACCTGACGAATGGGAATTCACTACAGACGCGGTAAGACTAAAGGAATACCCCTCAATATTTAGGATAAGTTAAGTGCACATTTTCAATTTGTTATGTTACCAAAGTTTTGTCATTTCAATTTTAATCTTTATATAGTACCTTATCTCAAATAACACAACAAATCTCAATTTATTTTGTCATAGGTTACTTGAGTAAATTTAGGAGCAATATTTGTACAAATTTTACCATATGGGTGCTTGTGTAAGTAGAAGATTTATGTGTTAATAATTTAACGCCTTAGTATTAGAACGTACTTCGAATTGCCGTCTTATCTTGTAATGGGTAGAATATTATTTTGTTTTTGTTATTTATAAAGAATTAGCAGTTATCGACATTTAAAAAATGGTGTTAGTTGTGTATCATGACAGAATTCAAGTTAATTCGTGGTGAAATTTAGACAAAAAAACTTATTTTCACGTTGTGTTACAGAAAATTATAACACGTTAGGTATAGGTTAAATATAGGTCCACTACGTGTTATAATTTTAGACAAACGTGTATGAAACGATTACTTAACTACCTGATAATGTAAAAAGAAGAATACTTATATTTTATAAGTATTTTTTATAAGTCTATGACTTAATAGTATTTTTTCGATTCCTCGTAGTCCTTATTATAACAATTGTTAAAAACATTAGAAGTAGTTTGTGCACAATTAGCTTATTATTCCACCAAATAAATTAATGCTCGGATATGTTATATTTTTGTAATAAATGATTTTATATATCTTGGTGTTTATATTGAGGGTTTTTGCAATGTAAAACCTCACTAGATGGCGCTGCGTTGGTGAAAGGTCTAGGATAATTTCGATTGGTCACTGATGTTTGTAGTGACATTAAATATCCAAATGTCACGCGAATAACCAATGGGAAGAGAGCAACTTGCTATTATACTTGACAGATTATTAAATTACAAATACCCTCATTGAGTCCTATAGGCGGTTAATCCTAGCAAACAATAGATCTTCCCATAGTTCTCGAGAGGAAGTATACACCGTTATTCCCTTAAATTGTGGAATGGCTTTAGTTGATTGTGGAGCAGTATGTTAGATCTCCTTTAGAAAAGGCCTATATCTAGCTTTGGAGGATTGGTATGCTAATTGATTGGTTTATAGAAGTGCTTTTAAGCAAACATGTTTACAGATTCAAATCAACTAGCCTCTTAATTCTTATGTAACGCGGATGTGGGTGTTTAAGACGGGGTTTGTGTCTTGTTAAATCTGAGGGCACGGTAGTGTCCCCGCTAAGACGAGCTAAGCGAAGCGCAAAGGCGGTGCAACCTACAATTTCTCGAAGTGATCGTATTTTTGAGAGTTCAAGTACATGTAATTTTTTTGAGCGTCGGTGGCTCAATGGTGTGGACTGTCGCCCCCTACCGGGAAGGCTGAGGTTCAAATCCCGACACGTACCAATATTTTTTCGAATTATCGATAATTTATGTACGTTATCCGACGCTCTTACGGTAAAGGAAAACATCGTGAGGAAACCTTCATGCACGCCTGCGAAGAGATTCGAAGGTTGTGTATGAAGTCGTCCAATCCGCACTGGGCCCGCGTGGACGACTAAGGCCTTGTCACCCTATACGGATAGGCTCGTACCCCTCGGTGGGGACGTTTAATGAGCTGATGATGATGATGATATGTAATTTAAATTATTGCATTTATAACACACTAGCTTTTGCCCGCGGCTTCGCTCGCGTTAAATTCGGGATAACATGGCTCGACTTTCCTGTGAAATAGTGTGTGTTTTCCTTAAAAAAGGGGTTATTTATTTTTCCAGTTTTAAAAGTGAAAAGCAAAAAATTGGTATGCGAAGCGAAAAAGAAGAAGCAGTGTTGCAGTGTTAAAATTATTCTGTTTTCGTTACCAGGTAAGTGGAGCCATGTTATCCCGAATTTAATGCGAACGAAGCCGCGGGCAAAAGCTAGTATGATATATAACTATAAATAAGATTCCCCTCCCCCACACCTTTAAATGTTTTGGGGTCTATTTCCGAAAAAAAAAACATGTATATACATATATATCACTCATCATATATATATATTATATATATACTATATCAGTATAAAGGTTTTTGGGTAAATTTCTGAATAAAAAATACTATAAAATATATATAATTCAAATGATCCCCGCCCCCTAACTCTAAAGTACTGAAAAAAGTCCGGTATTATATCACCCCCTTCCCCTCTCTTTCAAGGCTTTTGGGGCCGATTTCCGAAAAAAGAAAAATGAAAGATTTATTTTTTGTGACTTACAGCCCTCATACCAATTTTTAGCTTTCTACCTTAAAAAACTGCGAAGTCGGATATGATACTTCCTCCCCTATTTGAAGGGGGGGGGGATTTAAAAAAAAATGCCATATTTTTTCGTTTCTGACAAATAGTCCGCATACCAAATTTCAGCGTCGTACTACAAAAATTGCGGAATGTTCCATACAAACTTCCAACCCGACAAAAAGTAGCCTAAAACCTATTCTAGGTTACTTTCTATCAACATACCAAGTTTCAATAAAATCCGTTCAGCCGTTTAGGCGTGAAAGCGTAACAAACAAACAGACAGACAGACAGAGATACTTTCACATTTATGATATTTTATATTAGTATGGATTGCTGTCCATGTTGGTTCAGTTAACCCATTGACCGTCGGAAATTCAGACGCTTTAAGGCGGTCTTAGGGTTAAAAACTTAAATTTATAAGTAAGATTAAATTTGACGAACCCATTAAAGAACTAACATCATAAAATAGTGGCGGGGCTAAATGGCTTATCATGCTTCTGGAAATAGAAAAGATCCCGATGTAGGAATACCTAAAGACACTAAGGCCCGTATTCTAGAACGAGACTCAAGTGTTGATCTTCACTTAAGTAGAGTGAGAAAGAGATAGCGCTATATACGAAAAATCTCAACGTTGAGTCTCGTTCTAGAATACGGGCCTTAAATTCTGCCTAAAAAATAGTATGATGCCCATAACCACTTTGATATGATACTCAGATAAACAAAAAACTAATATAAGCCACCAGGGCCATAATGATCCCGTAAAAAAAATAAGCGAAGTTTTAAATATTCCAATAGGTATATTTGTTGTTTGAATCTAGCATTAAAAATAGTTTATAATAAGTTGAAATCGTAAAGGAAAATATATCGAAAGGTAAATGAAAATAGAGATCAAGGATTAGCAGTGTTTGTTGATGTCCCATTTAGTTGATGTTACAGAGTGAAGCTGTAAGTATGTATTTGGGCCAGAGTCATGACGTTAAGAACTCAACATCACATTAGTCAATTTCCTCTACCCTAGGTCTACTGGAACTAACAGGCCTAGCGCAACTTGGCCCACCTCCCCCTATTGTACCGTGGAGTTTCATCATGGCGGACTGACAAACTCTTTGTGCCCTTTGCAGACGCTGTTCCAATTCAGATTTAGGTGCTTCAGGGTTCATTTCAAGCCATTTCAGCTGGTCGTTGCACTCATCGAAACTGCGGTGCGTTCTTCATTAGTTAGCCGACTGCTGGAATTCTCTGCAGCCTGAGGTAAATATAAAGGTAGGTAGGTACCTATACTTTCCAGGATTTTTAAAGCAATCAACATATACGGCCTGATGATTTTTGTACTTAAGAAAGATTGCCTAAAACATTTTATTGACTTACGATAAAGTTATGTGAAATTGAATAAGAGGTTTGCCTTGCCACCAACTTTGTTAAGTCTTGGTCACTTTAAGTACCTACATACCGTGCAGCTGTTAGTTAAAGGTATCTACAATTTATTAAAGGGTTATATTCAAATCTGATTTTAAAAGGAGGTGATACTTGAATGTAGATAAAGTGTTGAATTCTGAAATAGAACATAATTGATTCACCGTTTTGCAACCATAGAGATAGCCTTCAAGCTGATTCCTCGCCTCAATTTTCTTACGGGCTGCATCGTCTTCTGCCTTAAATTTTTCAGCATCGTTAAGCATCTTCTCTATCTCCTTCTTACTAAGACGTCCTTTATCGTTCGAAATGGTTATTTGCTCCGAACGCCCTGTACTCTTATCTTGTGCATTGACATTTAGGATTCCGTTCGCATCAATATCAAAGGTTACCTATAGTTAAAAGGCAATAATTTGAATTTCTTACAGCAACATTTAGCATGTTTCTATTTAATTAGTACCTAAATATTTTAGTTTACCTCAATTTGAGGCACTCCTCTTGGAGCCGGCGGTATTCCTGTCAGATTGAAAGTACCAAGAAGGTTATTGTCTTTTGTCATGGCTCTTTCTCCCTCGTAAATCTAGAAAATGGCATTCTTATTAAGCCTATAGATATAAAGATTATATTGATTTACCTATATATTACAACAACTAATGTGGAATTGGTTTTAATATTTCTGCTGTAACAATAAAATATACCTGGATTGTGACTGCAGGCTGATTATCGGCGTAGGTGCTAAATATTTGTTTCTGCGCCGTTGGAATTCTGGTATTTCTTTCAACTAGTCGTGTCATGACGCCTCCAGCAGTTTCAATTCCTAGGGACAGGGGCGTTATATCTACCAGAAGAACATCTTGAATACGCGTATCTTTTGAGCCCGAGAGAATCGCAGCCTGGACAGCGGCGCCGTAGGCTACTGCTTCGTCAGGGTTTATCGATAAATTTAAAGTTTTGCCACTGAAGAATTCCTAGATAAATAAATGCGTCAGAATATAACGATTAAAATATATTACCATAAGTACGTGTTATGTATCGAAATATCAATATAATTGATTCATGTACCTGCAAAAGTCTTTGTATTTTAGGAATTCTTGTAGATCCGCCCACCATTACAACATCATGAATTTCTCTAGTATTTAATCCGGCGTCTTTTAAAGCTTTATCAACAGGTCCTATTGTTTGTCTGAACAAGTCTGAGCACATTTCTTCAAACCTAGCTCTAGTGATTTTAGAGAAAAAATCAATACCTTCATGCAAAGCGTCTATTTCTAAACTTGCCTCGGTGCTGGATGACAAGGTTCTCTTAGCTCTCTCACAGGCAGTGCGAAGTCTTCTTAGGGCTTTCGGGTTACCTTTAATATTTTTCTTATACTTTTTCTCGAACTCTTGCGCAAAGTGATCAACCATTCGGGAATCAAAGTCTTCGCCTCCCAAATGTGTATCACCTGCTGTAGATCTTACTTCGAATAATGAACCTTCAGCTATTTGCAGAATAGAAACGTCGAATGTACCGCCACCCAGATCAAATATAAGCACGTTCTTATCGCCTTTCAGATCCTTATCTAACCCATATGCAAGGGCGGCGGCAGTTGGTTCATTAATTATTCGAATAACGTTTAGAGCAGCAATAACTCCAGCATCTTTAGTAGCTTGACGTTGAGAATCATTAAAGTAAGCGGGTACTGTTATAACAGCGTCTTTTACTGTACCTCCGAGATACATTTCCGCTATTTCCTTCATTTTAGTTAAAACCATCGACGAGATTTCCTCGGGGGTAAATCTACGTTTTTGATTTTATAATCAACTACTATTTTAGGTTTCCCTCCTTCTGATACAACTTCGAATGGCCAGTTTCTTATATCTTGCTGAACTTTTGGGTCATCGAATTTTCGACCTATTAATCTCTTAGCATCAAAAACAGTATTTTTCGGATTCATAGCAGCCTGTTAACATACAAGTAGTTAACTTATTGATTTTAAAAATCATTACCTTATTTTAAAAATCCTGCTTTTGAAGGCATTTTAAGCCGTTGGTCTTTTTAAGGATGGTAGTCGTTCACATCCACCAATCCGCACGTGTGGTAAGGCCCCGCAGAGTGACGTCATAGGCTGAAGATGTAGATCACCAATCCAAATCTAAGCGTGGCGATATAGGCAAATACCGTAACCTTAGTGACTGGCGTGACAGACTTGTACTTGCGTTGTAGGTATGCGGTGTTTAGAACTTATAAATGTTTTCATCCATTCTTTAATCCAGCAGTGGACTGACACGGGCTTTGAGTAGGTAAATGAAATGTTGAATCTCGGTAGGTAAATGATTTTGCTTAAAAAAGTATATACCAATCGGATTGGATATTTTTAACGTTTAGTTTCTTTAACTAGGCTGATAATTTTAATCGCATTAAGTGCATTGTGCTTATTACATACCTGATTTTTGCAGCGTCGCCAATTAATCTC
Source organism: Leucinodes orbonalis (assembly GCA_019425675.1). Taxonomy (NCBI): domain Eukaryota; kingdom Metazoa; phylum Arthropoda; class Insecta; order Lepidoptera; family Crambidae; genus Leucinodes; species Leucinodes orbonalis. The sequence continues at coordinate 178,544 of PQWD01000447.1, forward strand.
TCAGTATCTGTAAAAGCTACGTAAGAGGGAGTGGTTCGGTTGCCTTGGTCGTTGGCGATGATCTCCACCTTGCTGTGCTGGAACACGCCGACACACGAGTACGTCGTCCCTAAGTCGATTCCTACTGCCGGCACTGCCATTTTTGTGTTTCAGATGCTGAGGTTAATCAGAATTATTATGGCTATATTAATGGCTGGCGCGTTCCGTTAAACATGTTGCAAGGTTGGTTAAGAAAGTATCGCTTTGTTCGGTCATCAGAATTCCGTAATATGTTAGTATTATAAGTCTTTTTCTCTTTGAATCACGTAAAGCCGTTTGTAATTCCTAATCTCTTAGGATGATAATCATTAATACCCACCAAATCCTTTCACATACAATTGTGCATTTTAAAGACTAAATGCGGAAACCAACTTTAATATTATAGAACATACATACCCACCAAATCGGATTGGGTTCGCTTGGTAAATTACTGCTCAACCTATTATCGGATAAGATTTTCTTACGATTTTTTTGAGCATGCTGATGTTTGCAGGGTTTTTTTTTACTGTATTATATTTACAAATTTAATAGTTGCTTTGATCGCGATAAATGACAAAGTGTCATTCACAATTCAACAGTTTCTTTAAAACTAGAAAAGTTTGACAAGGTTTGTTGGCCAATCTAAGCCAGGATTTTTGGGGTTCTCACTATTTATAAGGCAACTTTCTAGAACCAATTGGTCCTAGGCAACTTTAAACAACTTTGTAAAATGGAAGTAGCTTATAAATTTCTTAAATTGGTATAATGGCGGGATGAGAGTTGAGAATCTCATACTCACTCAGTGTAGTTGTAAATCAATCTACAGTAATTAAATTACAAGAAAATATTAAGGTATTTATTTTGAACTTTAAGTTTTTCAACAAATGTCGTATCGGTCAATTTCTTCCATTAATTCCGGTGCCTCACAAATGGCTATCACTTTTCTAAATGTCTTTCAAGCTTGTATCCCAAACCTTATATAAACCGTGCATCGATCAAAGAAACGAAACCATTTCGGCTTTGATAGAGAAAAACGCTATAGGCGATTTATTTTTGCATCAAACAGAGTAAATCAAGGTATACCCGAACTTTAATAAATCTAGATGAAATAGGTGGTATGACCTACATGTCAATAACAGCAGGACTAACAAATACAATGTTTAAAATAACTACGAGTGATATATAGAATGAGGAAAGCGGAGGACCGGGATATCTGGCGCAAAATGGGGGAGACCTATGTCCAGCAGTGGACTGCGATAGGTTGAATAGGATATATAGAATGATGCCTTCACTCTTCACCTTTGTAGTTACTAGAAACATTTTGTTTTGTACGCAGTGTCGCATAACATAAGCTTTTAGATAAATGCAGAATTGTGAGAGATAATTCCCCGATTAAGAGGGTAGGTACAAATACTCAAACGAATAAGATATTACATTATTTTTAGGCTTCCGTAGCCAAATGGCAAAAATAAACAACCCTCATAGATTCGTTATGTCTGTCTGTTCGTATGTCACACCTTTTTTCTCCAAAACTACAAGACTTATACTGTTGAGAGTTTGTATGTACATGTATTCTGTGAACAGAATTAAGATTTTCACAAGAAACTAAAGGAAAAAAACAAACAGTATTTGGGATTTCCCATACATTAAATTAAAACAAGAAAATGTTTATCATACCGATAGGAAAATACTGTTGCTATGTACCTAACCATATTGTAGCACAGGGTTGCTTAACAACTGTTGTTATGTGACTGAAGTTCGAGTTCTCATATGATGACTGTGATATATACCCAAAGCCTATGCATAAAAGAATTTTCAAAATTTGATTTAGGCTGTTTATTGATTGAAGTGTTTAGTACAATGTTGCTTTTCAACCTAATTTGAATAATGTTAGACTTGAACCTTACCAATATCTAAATATTTTCAATATTTAACGCTTCCCTTTCTTCTTTTTCTTGGCGAAATCAGGTGGATGAAATCCTCTGGCCGCCAGCAACTCCTGGACATTGTGGCATGCGTAGTACACGTTGTCCATAGCAGCATCCGTCAGCATATCCACATTGCAGCGTCCCTTCGATTTGCCTTTTTTCCCACGGCCACCTTTCTTAGCCTTTTTCTCTTCCCCGCCATCTTCTTTCTCCTTTTTATCTTTTTTCTTGCCTTTTCCTTTACCAGCCATTTTAAATGCTCTGTCTGTTGTTGTGTGTGTTTGACAAACTTATGAATTTTGGTATGATGGTTGTTAGGGTTTATCGATAAAACAAGTATCGGTCTGACGTGATACAACACATTAATACCTATGCTACATACTTGACCCTTATGTCGACGAGTTAAAATTAGTCGGTAGAAAAATACCAGGAAAACTAAAGCAAAAAACAAATAAAAAATAATTATACACATATTTTTTTAGGTTATGTTTGTATCTCGGTTTTACTTTTTTATCGAAGGGTGAGACTTCGTCTTAGACACCGGTTGGGATTGGCGTGAATATGTGGAGCTAGTATTGCCAGGTATTTCTTGTTTCCCACATATGAGGGTGGAATGCAGTATTGTCTGCGCTTACTTCCAGTGCGTCTTTTGCGAAGAGCTAGCGAAGCTAACAGGGGTCATCTTCCTGTTTTTGCAAAATTTTGTCTTGCTTTCCCTTTGCAAAATTTCGCAAAAGCGACTATTAAACTCTAAAGAAGCTAAGGAGAGGTCGCTTGAATTTCAGTTCAAGCGAACTCTCCTTAGACGCTGATTATTTCAGTTCCAGTCGCCGAGAAGACCACGACGAGCGACCACTGTCTCCTGAATCTTCCACTGGACATTTGTGACAGGAACCTATCCTAGGTTTGATTATCTTATAATGCGACACCGGTGACAGCTAAAACATCCATGAGCCGCATTTGAGACAAACGATAAGTGATGATACCATGTCGTCTTTAGAGCCAGATTCACAAAACTGAACCCCAAGCATATAACGCCTGCTGTTATGAAGCTTCAAACCTCTTTGGTTCTAAAATTGATGTAGGTATTGCTAGTATTGAGGGATTGATAGCATAGCTGCTAGCGTGTGCAGATGATAATCGTGCAACAATTTTATGGTACCTAATATAATATTTAAAGAAACATTGTTATATTTACTAACCACAAAATAACACATTATTAATGGCTCAGAGAAAGCTAATAGGTAGTCGGAAAAACGGTACAAATAATAAATGAAATAAAAACAAAACTATTTAACACGAAAAACAACAAACGAATTATTTTAAAATATAATTGAGAAAGATCTAACCATTTATCATAGTTATAAAGATTTATAACGAATATAATTATAGAAAAAGTGTCCATTTGCGCAAAGAACTTATTTCCCCTTCTTTTTCTTCTTGACAAAATCAGGATGGAAGTAGCCTCGTGCTTCCAACAACTCTTGTACGTTGTGGCAGCCGTAGTACACATTATCTAACGACGCTTCACTGAGCATGTCTCCACTCCCTTTGGCTTTACCCTTCTTTCCTTTCCCTCCTTCTTTTTTTTCCGGGATTTCCTCATCAGCCATTAATCAGCAGGATTTTCAAAATTGTTGTGAAAGTTGTTTCGCAAAAGAATTTCAGACCATGACTAAATGAAAACTGGATTCAACAAGAGCTAGCACTCATATTTTGATATAATTAATGGTTTCGTGTTAAGAACCTAGTAATAACTAGTAAAGCTATGGTTTAAAAGAAAGCGGATTAAAGCTTAATTCATCACCGAAAGGCTACAGAAATAACGAATAATATACATGTCCACAACTTGAGTTTGAAGACTCCATTATTATGCGTCGAAGTACAAAACCTTAAGCGAAATAGCGCCATTTAGTCCGAAGTTCATAGAATATCGATACCTGTTAAAACAAGTTAACTAACATCGCTTACATAAAAGCCCCTTCTTCAATTTCCATTGCATCGAGTTGCACTAGAAACACCATTAAAATATATTTTTTATTATGGTATTTTGGATTTGTATTTGACTATGACATTTAATCAATACTTTGTAAAATGGCATAAAATCTTAAGGCGAAGCCTTCGTTATTGAACTACAATATTGACTTGATTACGGTATGGTCTCATTGTTTATACATCTGCCTATATCTTATAAGTGTTATAATATAAGGGAAGAAGATAAAGACAGCTTTCTACCGCTAGACTCAAATTATGTATTAGTGAAGGGAATAAATTAATACCAATATTCTAAGAATTGCAATATATTTACACATCAACTTTGCATGACATAAATATGTTTATTATTTTTACAAAAACTTCTAACTTGACGTTACTTTAAACAGTATAAAGTTCTATTTAATTGTAATTCAGTCACTTAATATTATAAAGCGGTTCCCGAAGGACATGTTCGACTTCCTTCCTGTGTAAGACAGCAGCACCCACTGCGGGCGTCGCAGCTTCTTTACGGCCTGCATATTGCAACTAAAAGAAAACAAAGGATTCCTAAATATTCATAAAGTGAAAAAAAAAACTACGTAATTGTAAGTGTGGCGGTAGAGCGTCGGTGGCTCATTGGAGTGGACTGTTGCCTTCCGATCAGGAGGGTGCAGGTTCAAATCCCGCCACGTACCAATGTATTTTCGAAATTATATGTACTTTTATCCGACGCTTTTACGGTAAAGGCAACGCCAATCCGCACTGGGCCCGCGTGGACGACTAAGGCCTATACACCCGTGTACGGGTAGGCTTAATAAATATATAATATTTTGTACATAAACTAAGTAATTTCATTATTTTAGGTATCTTTACCTTCCTTCCTAGCATGTTCTCAAATCTCGGATGCACGAACGACCAAGCGCCCATGTTTCTATGTTCCTCCTGGCTCCAAATAAATTCTGTGAAGTAACAAGGACAATTTTGTTTGGATATACCTTTAACTTAACAAAAGCCTATGACTATAAACTGCTGCATCAAGTCATCCTTCCTAATAGTGAAGGGTTTATTTCATAATCTCCACGCAGTGTCGATGGATTAAAGATATACGTAAGACAAAAGGTTCAAAATGAGTTTTCTCTGCTGAATGATTTGACCCAAAGATTTTCTAAATCGCAAGTAGAACACCATAACGGTGGTTAAAAAAAGTTTTTTAACCAACATCACTGACTATAAATGAAAAAAAAAAAAATATTTAGGTAAATTTAAATGGTTAATTTCTTTCATAATTTTGAAGTCGGTGCCAAGTAAAACAGGAACTCTGTATAGATTTATTTATCTTTCTAACCCACTTACAAAAAAAAAACTGTATTATAAAGCTGAAGATATATACGGTTATATAAGGTCGAATTTAGTAGGTACCCTCTTTTTCTGAAGTCAGTTAAAAATAGGCGGCAAACGGGCAAACGAAAATGCTATATATTACAAAAAATATATATCAGTCGATACCATATGAAGGCAATATTTATTTACTTGCGAAATATATTGGCAGGATCAAAGGTCGCTAAGGTTGGTAAATATAGTGTTCCCTATGATGTTTGAACAAAAATGATTTTTTCAGAGCACACAGTACAATGAACCGATGGCCGATGGGTTGGGTGAGTTCACGTGGCATCCACGGAACCGGATAAAAGCGTAGGCCGGCCCTAACCGATAGATGGAAGACTTTTATTTTAAAAGAAAACTATAACTATATTTTCTTGGTCCATACTCTTTCGTTTTTTTAATAAAAAAAAAAACAAAAAAAAATTCAAGTAACATATTCACAGTGGTGTTTGATCCGCGCATGGGCAAGAAATTGATTTAAGTTTTAGGGGATAACTGAAAGGAATACGTGGTTCGGAGGCGAGTCGATGAACGTTGTCTGCTAATGATGAATGACTGACGCTGACCGATCTTCGGATCAGGCAACGTAGACGCTTTGACTGACAGTAGGGAGGTATTCGTTCACCAATGGATATACAAACTGTAATGATGGGTGTTTAAGGAGTAATCTGTCATAGAATACCTCAAAGTTGAGACTAACAACGTGCTTGAAGTAACGTGTCTTTAAAATCTGAGAGGGACTCGATATTATATTTTCCGATACCCGTTCGATAATCGAACTTTACAACAGTTCTTTAACAGACACGAACTCGCTAGCTTCTTATCTATGAAGCCAGTGATGGATTATTAATATACCTTGTGCAGTTTTTTAAGGTATAGGCACTACTCTTATAAAATCGCTGATTTATAAAGATAGATAGAACCCAATTTACTTACTTCTTGCATTAGGAAACTTATCCAATTCTTTCTGTAGGCAACTGACTGGGAACGGAGCCAGTCCTTCGACTCTAATAATGGCGACATCTTCTATCTTTCCCTTTATCCTTTCTTTGTGTAGTTCGTAATAGTGTTTCCGCTTACCAATATAACTCTTCTTACTTTCAGGGGATCTGCAGTACTGTCACCTAGAATATTGTGAATGTTTTAATATAGATGAAAATTACTAAGAGAACAGTTAATTTAAAAAGAAATATGGTTAATTTTTACATTTATTCAATAATGCGAGTTGATTCAATAAAAGTTAAGAGTTAGAAATCTCATGTTTCAGCACGCATACAAATATTGAATAGTCGTTCATTATCAAAGTTTTAAAAATTTCATCAAATACCAGTTATCTAGTTTCAAAGAAACATAGTCTGTTATACATCATAGCTAAATTAAGGAGACACTTTCTCCATTCTGTGACGTCAATATATCTTTAAACCGAATAAACTCATCCAATTTTTGCTTTTGATGGTGTATAGGTAAACTAAAGCTATAATAAAACAGTATTCGAGGTTTCAGTATTCAGTTCCTACAAACAAAGTAGAAACAGTATGAAAATTTCAAAATTCAAAAATGTTGTATTTATATAAATCTTTAAAGATACTTTGGAATCGTCAAAACAGTATATATATATATATATATATATATATATATATATATATATATATATATATATATATATATATATATATATATATATATATATATTTTAATTAAATAAAATGACTTTACCACCGGTTCGGTATGTTCTTATCCAACGAGAAGACTGGCAGAATGAACATTATTTAGTTGTACCAATTTTAAAATAATTTTACGAATTTTAAGCCTTTACCTATCACTGGTTGAAAGTGAGTGCCGGGGCCGAAATGCGCGAGCGGCGACACGGCGTCAGCCAACCTCAGCAGCAGTTTTGGAGCCACAACTACTAAGGGTTTCCGATAATTCCGAACCATCTGTAAAACAAATTTTGAAAAAGGTTGTATTTTAAGCCTGTTGAAGATATTCCTTTTAAAATTAGCTTGACATAACTTGTACAGTTGCGTTTATTTGGTAACAGTGACATACATAGTTTTTTGTGAAAACCTACCTTTATTTAAAAAACTATTTTCAGATTATTCATGTTTTTATTTACTTTTAACCGTCGTACACAATAGGAATTCAATTATGATGGATATATCTGTCTGTGGCGGTTGTAAAGTCAAGTAATAATAGGACTAGTAAGATATAGTGTGAGACAGCCGACTTTAAATGGGTTCACTATCACTAATCCCTCCACGATTCATTAAAAGCACGTCGAGCTGTTAGTCCCTGCCGTTTGTTCAGTAAGGTAGTTGTTAACATACAAATCAACATTGGGGCTGCGCAGGTCGGTTATGGTTATGTGGAAGGTGGATGAGAAAAGCGGAGGACCGGGATGTCTGGCGCAAAATGGGGGAGACCTATGTCCAGCAGTGGACTGCGATAGGTTGAAGAGAGAGGTCGGTTATGATCCAGTTCTCTCGCCGCCATGTTAAATAAATTAACAGATATATGCCTATTTTTCATTCAAATTTCTGCGCAACCGACTCCATTAAATTAAAAGATGTGTTTGCCACTACGCAGGATTTTTGCAATGATAGTCGATTTTTTTTGTACCAAAAGTAGAATATAATAAAGAATGCCCCTTGCATTACCATATCTCTAATATAGATTCATCAGATACTTCAGACCTTACATTTTATGTATTTTTTTAAATGGCGGTATCTCGATCTCTAATAGTTTGGTTGGGCTCTTGTGTTATATACAGATTTTCGATTATCCTATTTTTTATAGTTTTCCCTTTAAGTAGCCATTAAACTCTGTACCAAATTTCAGCTATCTGAGTTAATGGGAAATATGAGTTCTATTTTGATGATCATGAGTGAGTCAGTGAGTGTCTATCTGTCGAAAATGCGAAACTTTGCTTTCGCTTTACGTTGAAACTAAATGACCCACGGACTTGAAATTTTGGATTAAAAGTATGTAATTATATCTTACTAATTGACAAAAAATTTTGCGTTCTGGTATTATTCAAAGGTTCCCAAATTAGGGCCTGAAATAGCGGCGAAAAGGATCATGTAAAGGATGGTACGGCAGAGTTTGCTTCGCGCTCGACTTGGCGGGGGCATTGCCGTACCCCTAGATACGTATGTGTCATGGAGCTCGGATATTATGATTGACGTTTCTTTGTGATTGTGCATTTAGTTAGTGTGTTTATCTAAGGTTCTGTTCAAATATTTTTAGTTCAGAAATAATAACCTGTCTCCTCAACAGATGGAAGTATTGCGCAGGCGTGGTCGGGTTAGCAACGTGTAAGCACACATTCTCAGAGTCTGGTTTTGTTTCTAAGCTGTCGGTGAGCTGAAGGAACCTCTCCATCCTGCAGGAGCTGTGCTCGGAGGCGGCACCGTCGTAGCCGTGGGGAAGTAGCATGACAAGTCCATTGCTTCGGACCCATTTAGCTGCAGATTTACACGAAGCGTTAGCCAAATGCATGCATTTTTTATGTGTTGAATAAATAGTACATCAGCTCATTAAATGTCCCCACTAAGGGGCAAGAGCCTACCCGTAAAGGGTGTATAGGCCATAGTCGTCCACGTGAGCCCAGTGCGGATTGGCTGACTTCATGCACAACCCTTGAATTTATTTGCAGACGTGCGCAAGTTTCCTCGCGTGTTTTCCTTCACCGTAAGAGTATCGGATAAACGTACATATAATTTCGTAAATTCGAAAATACATTATTATATCAAACAATATGTCCAACTGACACTCAATGTATAAACGCTCAAGTAAAACAATACATAAAAATATTCATGGAAAAACTTTAACAAAAATGTGAGGAAAAAATGGAAAAAGTGGGCAAAGGAACGTAATTGAAATATTTGACGACATATTTAATTGCTTCAGGGAAGGGGCGAGTTGAATAGAAATTTGTGTTATAAATAAAAAGGTAATTTTCGTTCTTATAACAAGCAAATAATAAAAAGATCATTTGCTAAAAAATCTAAGCTATTTTTAATGTAGGTACTTAGTCTGTTGTTGTTCTTTCAATAGGTATTTATTTAGATAATATAGTTAGCTATGCCTTAGATATATGCCTTAGAATCTATTTATATTCTAAAAAGGTGAGCGCCTTTATCAATATTGACTCAATACCGATTATTATGTTTGATCCTTTGAAATTTAGTTTCACTTAGCTTAAGGTTTTAATAGACCTAATTCTAATCCTACATCGTATACAAAATCAGGATCAAAGTTACAGATTACTTTTAGTTTCCAATGTAAATAGATCTGAGAACTTTGAATATAACAGCCCCCAGCGACCCGAATAATTATACAAGATTGATGGGTTTACAGATATTCAAATAAGTTAAGATTGATTGTAGGCACGTAGGTAATTAGTTAAGATTAATCGATGGGAATAGGCTGCTCAATATCAAACTTTAAGAAATAAAAGAGTGTTTCTAGTAGTATTAATAGTTAGTATAAGTGAAATATTTAATAATAATAATTGTCCCATCACAAAGTAATAATATCTTGCTGAATCAAGGTGAAAACCGTACTTTTAGCATTTAGAAGGATAGTACTTGGCTTTGGCCCGTATTATTCTTAAAACCGACTAATGTTCTTTCTTTCTTCTTTAATGTCGAGCATTATAAAATGGAAAATAATAATAATAATTTCTTTATTTGCTAGAATATAGTAACAAACAATGTGGTTTTAAATAATATAAAATGTCCTGTCATATTCTGTCGTGAACATTACGACGTGCAAATCAAATTCAGTAATACCTAATATAAATATTATTTCAGATTACAATAGGTACCATTAATTAAAAACGCAAGATGGAAATTCAATCCAAATAAATAGATTTTTACTCATTGACCATTTTGTACTGTAAGTCTATCTTTAAACCAATGAAACGTTATCCTATACACACTGGCACTTATTATTAAAAATTAGTGATAAAGTAAAAATGCAATAATGATGATAACAGTATTTATTTTTTATAAACTTTAACCAAAAATATAAATAGTTTAGAAAACAGTGGCTATCGAGTTTCTTGCACTTTGTAGATATTGGTGAACATAAGTTGTTTATTATTAAAAAAGCTAACTATTTTTTGCTCAGGTTGTATCTAATGCAGAGACAATTTTTATTAAGCTTCTGGTTGGCAGTGGAAGCGAATTGTTTGCAAAAAGCAAAGAGAAAGAAAACAGACAGACGGCAAAGAAATTAATAAAAGAAGTGTTAGTAGTTACATTTATATGACATATTTTTTTATGTTATCAAGTGAACAAGATGGTCCGAACGGACACCAACAGATCTTAGGTATCTTATATCCGGTAATTTCACTAGCTACAGTGCCCTCATCCTGAAACACTATCTCTCTGTCTATTTGCTGATGATACGTCATTGATTTTTAATGTGAACAGTAAGTAGACACGTAAGGAGACTTTTGACGATGTAAATAGAGCTCTGTCCCAAGTTATGGATTGGTTTACTGCTAACAATCTTTTACTTAATGCTAAAAAACTAAATGTATAAAATTCACTATGCCCAATGTAAGGCAGTTCGAGACCAATATAACTCTAAATAATGATCAAGTGGAGCTAGTGGACTCCACTGCCTTTCTAGGCATAACTTTAGATTCAAAGCTGCAATGGGGGCCTCACATTGAATCCCTGGCTGGTAGACTTAGCTCGGCAGCTTATGCTGTTAGAAAGATAAGGCTCTTGACAGATATAGAAACGGCAAGATTGGTTTACTTTAGTTATTTTCATAGTGTCATGTCGTATGGTCTACTGTTGTGTGGCTCGGCTGCCGACATTAATACAATATTTGTGCTACAAAAAAGAGCTATTCGTTTTATCTACAACCTTAGACCACGTGACTCTCTTAAGGAACTTTTTAAAGAAATAAATATAATGACTGTAGCATCGCAATAAATTTATGAAAATTAAATTTATGTTCGTAAATACTATAATACCTTTAACAAAAATTGTGATTCACACAATTTTAATACTAGGAATAAAAACAAACTTGCTGTTTCGGACTTGAGACTACATAAATAGGTAAATCTTTATAGGAAGATGTATAAAGTTTTTGAATAAGGTATCGCAAAATATTGTAGAGTTGCCCTTTCATATGTTTAAAGTTAGAATCAAACAACACCTTTCTAAAAATGGGTACTACACTATTGACGAATATTTATGTGATAAAAATCCGTGGTCTTAAACTGCTCAGCTATTTCAGTGTTTATGATATATTGTTCCATTAAGGAATTGTTTTTAATAAAGGCTACACTGTTGAGTTTTCTTGGGTGCTTCTTTCTCAACAGGCCAAACCACTGAAGCGCTTTTTTTTCAAAGCATCGAAATTCATATTTTTAGTTTAGTATTTTAATTGTTTTTTATTATATTTTTGTATATTTTTTGACGTTCATAAGTGCTTTTTGTAAGCCTAATTTTAAATAAATAGTTTTGACTTTTGACTTTGACTTTGACACAAAAGTGCATAGCACTCTTATTTAACGAAACGATATCTTGAACAGCGGTGGTACCTACCTAGACGACTCAGTATCGAGTTTACCACCTAGTATGGCGTATACACACGACGATGACCTGATATCCAAGACCAATTAATTAATAGATCAAACTAGCAAACCCAGCGAACTCCGTTTCGCCACCACATGGCTTCGTTTTATGTAACATTTCGTTTGGTGATCAAAAGATGCCATCTACTTAAAATATTGGTTTGTAGTACATGCTATGTATCAGAGATGTCCCTGTATGTAAAAAAAGATTTTCCCGCTTTTCTGTTGAAATTTTTCCTTTTTTATAATTTTATTTGCTATAAACCTCACGGAGCCCGAGACCTTTCCGACGAATGCAAAACCATGGAAATCGGTTCGTGCGTTCTGGAGTTATAGCGTCAGGAAGGAAAACCCGACTTATTTTTATATAGTAGATTAATTATATGAATACATGATATACAACTTTCCGAATTAAATCGCGTTTTATTAGAATAATTTTATTGTGCAAAGCCAGAAAAATTTAAGTAGGTACTGTAGTCTAATTTTTTTTACATTGGAAATAAATTTGAATAAAAGTCAATGAACTGATAGCTATCAATGTTAATTTTGAATAGATAGGAGAAGATTCATAAAATAGAGTAAAAGCCTCAATGTGTAGCTAAAAGCCACACATTTCAGGATATATTCTAAAATCTGTGATCTCAGCGCAATACTGAACACAGATCATAGCGTAACTTATTGCAAAATTTTCTGTAAGAAAATATATGTGCGGTCGGAAATGACCCGAAGCGTTTCATGTTTGTAACGTAAAAAGTTGCCCGAGCTTTGTGAACTTGGCGGCATCACTGCCGTGTGAGTACATTTACATAAAGTTATTTTTACCTGAAGTAAAAGTCCTTAAATAGGAGTAGTTGGTACTAAGTAGTTGTTAACTTGATCCTCTCTTGAACCGTAAGTTATGACAAGAGTTCAAAGTTTTAGTCGCGGTATCCAAAGTATTTTGAAAGTCGAACATTGCTTGCCGTCTTCTAAGGCGATGGATGGAATATCCTGTTAGTGAAGATTCAAGTCTTAATATTGATTACAATACTGATTACCTTATTTATAAGCTTTCGCTTTAAACATTTACCTCTGATCTCATTCGGGTATTGTAACATTGAACAACTTATTTAAAAAAAAATCCGGCGATAGCGTCATACCTGTTTTCGTATTTATTGATGAACCCATCTATCACTTTTTGCTGCAGTGTCATTTTACACAGCATGTCTTATTTCGAACAATAACAATCCATGAGGCGGGTCCGTCGCAGATTGGTGGGTGTTAACAACTACCATTATTACAGGTATTTCAGATACGGAGGGACGGGAGACAATAAGTTTCGAATAACCTTCCGATAACCGAACCTTCAGTTGTTGCTTGACTGACTAGCCACTACGTTATGGGTGCTTCCCATTTGGTAAACTTCACATTTCGTAAACCTCAAATTGTTCTTATCAAAAAGTTGCATTTCGTAAACATTTCATATCTTCATACATTTAATCCCATTTGGTAAACTTCATTAAGTAGGTTTAATCAGAGACATACAGGGTGAAATCGAGAACATTGTATTTTTTTTAAAATAAGAACGTGCTAGCAAATATGTCATGTATTTTTGATCAATCGCAAAGTGTTGTCATGTAAAACACTTTGCAATTGATCAAAAAGTCATATGACAGTTAAAAGTAAAATATTAGTAATATGATTAAAAAATAATTTTCAATTAAATAAATATGGGGTAAGGCGGGTTCACAGCGCGCTTTATAAATGAATGAAGTCGAATGGGCGTGCTTAATAAATGACTCGTACTCATTAATATTAATTTACGAATTGCTCAATGCTATGCTATAATTTATTTATTATTATTTATTTAATCATTTATGCACACAGTAAGACAATAAAAAACAGGTACATGGAAAAAATTGTACAAAGGCACTGCTTATTTCAATATGAAATTTCTTCCAACAGATTATTATCATTTATTTTGTAAAAATATTGTGATAAACCTTTATAGTATTCGGTTCATATAAACACATTTCATAATATGAATACAATAATAGGCGGAAAGGATGCCAATGATTCAACATCACCCTGTATAAATTGTCAAGCGCTTTACAGCGTTTTAAGGTTTTGATGCACTTTGTATAAAACATTGACAAACGACTAGTTAACGTCCACTCCAATTCAGGGAATCATCTTACTAATCATACAATCAAATGATTTATTTTATAATGTTTTAATCAAACTGGGAAATCACTGAAAGTTATTTACGCTATCTGTGAATTATCTTTTCGTCGTGTCGATCGTCTGTTCGATGTGAAAAACGACTCGATACTTGTCAGCTTGCCAGTAACGTAAATCAATAGTGACCATTAGAAACAATCAAGGGTCGCGATGATCGTCTAAGCTTTTTGAACATGACAAAACCACTAAAACCTAACCCAAATCTCGCCACACAGTGGTGTGGCGAGATTTGTGTTAGGTTATTTTTACCTTGAGTACCTAAAGCGTCTTCATAGGTAGCTCAAATAGTACCTAGTAGTAAATAAGTAGTCAGTACCTTACTATGAACGAGTATCTGCTTATACGACCGAGTGTTACTTCGCGCGGTTATTTGGAGCTTTAGTAATTATTAATTTAAATTCATTCAGGGATGGAGGAGGATTCAGGGAGTGTAGCTTTAAAACAAGGAAACAATTTTAGTCTTGTAGTTTAGGGGCAAACAAACAATTATAACAAACAATAAATATTCGATACAAACAAACAATGAAATCTTTCGTCTTTAATATATCAATTCATATAGACTAACCTTCCCCAGAGGCGATGTAAGCGTCCACAATAATCTGAGCCCCGTTGTAGAAGTCCCCGAACTGAGCTTCCCACACACATAACTGGTTAGGGTTGTCGTATGCCATTCCGTATTCAAAGCCAAGGACTGCTTCCTCGGACAGGATTGAATTTGCTACCTACACATACACATAGAAAATTAAAAAAACACTTAAATAAATATATGCAATAAAAAATGAACCAAAATATTATGTTAGTACTCTTTTGAATTTATTAAAAACATGAAAACAACTATTTATATCTACCATCAATCAATAGGTACAATACCGATATGGGATTGATTCATGTTTTTGAGCCTTATTCGCAATCCATGTAGGTAGGTATTTTAGTGAAACTAAAACATGCGTAACAAACTGAAACATGCAAGAACTTTATCTCAGTTCCCCCAGCCCAGCCCAGTTATTGCCTATTTCACTTCCAGAAGACAGCTATTTAAGTAGCATCACTTTTCCGGCCCCAAAAAGACTGACTAAACAGACGATCTTATAGTCGGTCAGGCTGAAATGTGTACCTCTATAAATCCCTTCTGATCCCTATGTATGTGATTCAGTGGAACATAAATTTGTTCTGTTTCTTGGTCCACGAGCATAGCGTGCCGATGGGAGAACGTGCCGCGCCCTACGTCCTCGCCGCTCAGTCGTACGTGACGCCCTTCCATTAGTAGGGATCCTGGAAGAAATACATATAAATAAGTAATAGATAATACAAGCTACAACAAACCCCGATCGTATCAGTAATTTACGAAATACTGAGACGAAGTAAGGCCATCATATAATCACATCAGCTCATGAAACGTCCCCACCGAGGGGCACGAGCAATACAATACATTTAAAGATACCGTTGTTATGTCGTAAGTAGGTTGATTTAGGTAATATTTAAAGTTAACTTTCATTTCATAGACAACACAATTAAATCCAAATATGAAGATATATTTTTACCAAACGCCAAAGCTTCAGCTGTCGCCCAGTCTAGATCCCTTTCGTCTGTTAGCTTGTTCAAACGATTTTTGACGTGTGTTTTAGCAAGATGCGGGTGTATGTTCTGAAATAAAATGATCGTCCTAAGTTCAATATTATAAAACTTAGTGTAGGTCGACCTCCAAACAGAGACTGATGACCTTGTTAATGTGGCAAGCAGCAGATGGTCAATTGCTGGAGATCGGTCATTATCGAGACAGAGCCATAATTATTATGTTCGATGAATGGAATTTCGATTGAACGATTGTGCGAATTGAGGTCTTTGCGAAACATATTTTGGTCGACAAACGCTGAATGTTATTTTGTTAATATTTACGAATATATTAAATTTTCTCTTTTATCTTATTACAGTAAAACAGTTTCCACAAGAGATGTTTATTTTTTCACACTCCACAAGAGAATTCCATCAACTGCATGGTTACAATCAGTATTTATACACTTAAAAATTATTAAGGAACTAAACTTTAATGGTAGGTATTTTTATTTATTAAGTGTTTACTTACAAATTCGCCTGGAGTGCTGACAGACGCGTAACCGACTATTTTAAGGAGACCAGTATCGACCCCCGTATCCCAAGTTTCTACAGCGCGTGGGGCTGACCCAATACCCGACCACTGTTCTTGGTAGTATGAAACCTGTAATAAATAACTACAAATCAACTTCTTGAATTAAGTGACAAAATGGTATTCTGCTGGAGGAGATAATTATACTTTTGCCTAGTTCACCAGTTGAATAGGTGAACATTAAGCACGTGAAATTGTTTGGGTTATGGAAGGTTGAGTTTGTTCGTAAGTATACTATTATTCCGGGAATTTATTACTCAGGGAGCCTTAACGTGATATCGGCTTAAATTTATTCCACAGTTTGATAAATACATGCACTGTTGGCCATGACAGAGTGGCATTGATTGAGACCAACAACTGACAGATTTTTATTATTCTCCATCAATCCCACACTGCGCCCGTCACCCGTGACAACATATGTTAGGTATTTTTACCCGTAAATTTTACTTGCTTCAGTACCCTCATCCTGAAACATAGAAGTGCGAAACACATCTATGTCACGGGTGATTTTCTGCTTAGTGAACAGAAATATCATACCTCCGGTGTGTATGTTGCCACTGCTTCGTATTGCGACTGTAGATACTTAGTGTATTCCGTTGAGATATTTGCTACGTCTGATTCGTTCAACACACCTTCTGTGACTAGTTTTTCGGCATAAAGATCCGGGATAGACCTAAAAGTATATGCTCGTTAAAATATAATGAAATAACATACAAATATAAATCTCAGATAACTATAATACGAGTATGTAGTCAACAACTTTTGATGAAATCAAGTCTTCAAAATTGCCAAACTGTGTATTTGAAGATTGCGAGAGTCTTATACAGCATGAGGCAGTCTAGTCAATGGCCGCTGCATTAACCAGTACATATAAGTTTTGTATAGAATCTAAACGATCTTTGCAGGTGTTAGGTTTTTTATACCCGGAAATGTTACTAGCTACAGTGCCCTCACCCTGAAACACAGAAGTACAAAACATTCCTATTTTACGATACGTTATCTAGTAGTACTGCGGTGGTATCTATAATAATAAATATCCACTGACATTCACACAGCGCCATCTAGCCCCAAGTTAAGCGTAAAGCCTTTATTATGGGTACTAAACAACGGATAAATATACGTATAAGTTACTGAGACTACTGAGAGCCATTTGCGCTCACCAATTGCCCGGTAAAGCTGTAAAGGTCATCTGCGGCCAACAGCAGTAGTCAGTTCGAAAAAAAAAGAGAAAAGAATTAGTAAAATCTTAAATCTTACTTCCTGCTCCGTATGAGTTTGTAGAGCAAAGGATTTGTAAAGGTGGGGTCGTCGAGCTCATTGTGCCCCCAGCGCCGGAAGCAGTTGTAATCGATGAACACATCCTTGCGGAATTGTCTCTGGTACTCGAAAGCGATGTTTGTCGCTTTTTCAACTAACTAGTGAAAGAAACACAGAATCTTTTAAATAACCAAACACATTTGATTTAATATCTTGGTCACGTGCTCCGACACGAAAGATACGCGTTACTTCAACTTATCATGATGGGCAAGGTAGAAGGGAAGAGTCGCGCTAGACGCATGAGAAAATCATGGCTGCGAAATATCCGAGAGTGGACCGGCATGACTTGCGTCAAAAAACTGTTCCGACTAGCGGTTGACAAGACCGAGTACAAGAAAATGACAGCCAACCTTCAGGATTGAAGAGGCACTTGAAGAAGACGAAGAGATTTTGACATACAAATGGAACATACGTATTATTTGAAAATGAACATAAATATACGTGTGATATCTCTTCACAATTAGATACGTGACAAAGTATGGCAATGCAATTTTTTTCAAGAATCTGATTACAATCTATTTGCTGGAGGTTATAAAGGTAAGATTACGATTCAAAGATTACAGATGACTCGATTTGACTCGACTTGATATTCATTTTCAGATACTCTCTTATGTGGAATGGTGTTAACGGCATAATGTGATGACTTTATTGAAGACGTGATTCTTGAGCAACCCTATTCCATGTGTGGCATACGGTCAAATCCTGTCAAAATACGGTCATATATATATATATATATATATATAAAATTGGTATGTCTGTTTTGTAGTAAAGAAAGAAAAAGAAAGAATATCTAATATATCTATCTACTGCAGCACTGTTATTCTGGCTACAACTTCATTGGCTACACATTCCTTGGCTGGTTATTTCTCTTTTAAATTGTTTTATTGTATAGTACTGAAATGATCATTTTTTAAGCGAATATAAGTCCGATACAAGCCCGGAACCAGCAGACTGCTTGTTCCGGGTAATCTTTGAAATGACTGGACAGATTTAGACGGGACTTTTTTGTCAGGTAGCTGATATAATAAGGAAATATAAAAACTTCGCTCGGTGGGGACGTGTAATGAGTTGATGATGATGTATATAAGATTATTAGTCTTTTATTACTTAATCAAATAGTGATTACCTCGGGATAGTCTCCGTTGACATGTATAACTGGTGCTGCTATGGTCTTCGCCAGGTCCGTGACGTATCTACACGAGCGCCCTCTAGCTGCTGGTAGTGTAAATCCGACCTACAATAGAAATGTTAAGTCGTTTCCAGTATTTTTTAATTATTTAATAAAACAAAGAACAATTCACAACAACCAAACCTTGCTTCCGTCGAAACCTGGGCTGTTCTGGAGGCTCTACAGCGATGCGGTATCGACTGGCGATATATCGAGGTGATGAAGTGTCTCTCCAACGCAGCGACGATGACCGTTCAGATCCAAGACCAGCGGACAAGACCCATCCAATTGCGTCGTGGTGTGAGACAGGGGGATGTTATATCCCCGAAACTGTTCACAAACGCATTGGAGGATGTCTTCAAGACCCTGAACTGGTCTGAACGAGGCGCCAACGTCAATGGAGAGTATATTTCTCATCTTCGTTTTGCTGACGATATCGTCATCGTGGCAGAGTCATCGGAAGAGCTTGGGTGATGCTGAACAGCCTTAATGAATCTTCCGACTAGTTGGGCTTGGCATGAATTGGACAAGACGAAAGTCATGTTCAACAGTCGTGTCATGCCACAATCGATATGCGTCGATGGCGTCCGTCTCGAGGTTGTGCAGGAGTATATCTACCTGGGCCAAACCATCCAACTTGGCCGGCATAACTTCGAGAGGGAGGCTAGTATGAGGATTCAGTTGGGCTGGGCGGCATTCGGTAAGCTACGTCATATCCTAACGTTAACTATTTCGCAATGCTTAAAGACGAAAGTCTTTGAGCAATGCGTCCTACGCGTACTAACATACGCAGCTGAGACATGGACACTGACTGCGGGATTGGTTCACAAGTTCAAAGTCACTCAACGCGCAATGGAGCGAGCTATGCTTGGAGTCTCTCTTAGGGATAAGATTAGAAATGATTTAATTCGTAAGAGAACTAAAGTTACCGACATAGCCCGCCGGATCAGCAAGTTGAAGTGGCAGTGGGTTGGTCACGTATGTCGCAGAACCGATGGCCGTTGGAGCAGACGAGTTCTGGAGTGGAGACCGCGTCTTAGCAAGCGTAGCGTAAGACGCCCTCTGGCCCGATGGACCGACGACTTGCGAAAGGTCGCTGGTGGAAGCTGGATGAGAAAGGCGGAGGACCGGGATGTCTGGCGCAAAATAGGGGAGACCTATGTCCAGCAGTGGACTGCAATAGAAAAATTGAAGAGAAACCTTACTTAAAACAACAAAGAAAAGGAGGCTTAAATCAACCCAGTATATAACTATGTTTATCAGTTGTTTACTATCCATATTACAGGTTAATGCTTAGTTTGGGGCTAGTTGGCGCTGTGTGAATGTTACTGAATATTTATTGATTAATATTTATTTGACTTCATTTGTATACAGGGAGTAGGATAATATCTAATCAAAGACTTTCAGGACAGTTGCATCTACGGTAAAGTGGGTATTGTCCTGAATTACTTTAATCGCATCTGCCTGTTACTAGCAATCGCTTAGAGACATGATCAACATTCAATTTGTATCTAATGAGTCTCTGATACACAATGATTGACGAAAAAGCTCCGATTTTGACCAACAAAATTTTAATTTCGTGTACGTTACTACATACTTATTTATTCTCTTTTAAATTGTTTTATTGTATAGTCCTTGTTATGTCATTGTAATATTTTGTGGTGAAATTTATGTTTTTTCTCCGATTGAAGTAAGCTGGTGGCAAGGAGTGAAGTAACGAATGTTTATCATATATTGATTTTCAATAAATATTCGCAAATAAAAAGTTTTATGATGTCAAATATTGAACGCGCGGTATCGTTACGTTAGCCGGCTTTGAGGCTAATGGCAGGCAATTATATGATAAATTTCCACCATTTTGTCCTGTAAGTATAAGTTATCAATTGACAAGAAAAATGAGAGTGATTTATTTAGAATAATTATTAGCAATAACCATTAGTGAGCATGAACTGACTTTGAAGCTGATCTTAGTTATTGACTCTTGCTCAAAATAGACTTGGTGTATAAGTCAGAGACTTTTTCCATAACATTACAGTAGAACATAAATCAAAATTTTGGTTTGTTATAAGTGGTAGTTTTTTTTATAAATGTTCTACAGTTTTTGTATTAATTTTCACACAGTGCTATCTAGCCCCAAGTTAAGCGTGAAGCTGATATTACGAGCACTAATCAACTGATAAACATACTTAAATATTCATTTTTTTTTGAAAAACATACATATTATACATAGAAAATCCATACCAATATAAACAGACATGTTCATGCACACAAATGTTTGTACTGCCCGGAGATCGAACCCGGAACCCTTGGTGTAGTAGCCGACGTGTCAACTGCTACACCAAATGGGTCGTCAATTTCAGTTACAGTTTTAAATACGTTAACCAAATATTAAACATAACCCTCCTCCGGCAGTCAGGTAATAAGACGTCCACTGTCTTCAAAAATGCTTAAAGTTCCTAATCGACGCGTATAATAAGAAGACAAAACTCTTTTATATTTATTCTCGTACTAACTTGATTATTGACGACTACGTGCAAAGAGCCACCGACATTAAAATGTGGTGCTTGGGATAGCATGAGCGTTTCTTGGTTCACTCCTTGGCCTGTGAACGCTGCATCTCCATGGATCTATAAATGACGTATATTAAATAAGTAATACGCTATTTAACATCACTCGTTATCTCTTTAATTAATAACAATAATCATCATCAGCTCATTATACGTCCCCACCGAGGGGCACGAGGCTACCCGTATAGGGTGATTAGGCCTTAGTCGTCCACGCGGGCCCAGTGCGGATTGGCCGATTTCACACACAACCTTCGAATCTCTTCGCAGGTGTGCATGAAGGTTTCCTCACGATGTTTTCCTTCACCGTAAGGGCGTCGGATAACGTACATATATTTTCGAAAATTCGAAAACACATTGTCGTTCAATACATGTTGTGATTTCAACCTCAGCCCTCCCGGTAGGAAGGCGACAGTCCACACCATTGAGCCACCGACGCTCTTAATAATATTTAATTACAACAATATGATATGTTTATTCAGTACTTTTAGAATTTTAACAACATAAATATTGTGATTGAGGTATGGCAGGTGCAAAGACCCGATGGACCGACGACTTGCGGAAGGTCGCTGGTGGAAGCTGGATGAGAAAAGCGGGGACCGGGATATCTGGCGCAAATGGGGAGACCTATGTCCAGCAGTGGACTGCGATAGGTTGAAGAGAGAGAGAGAGAGGTGCAAAGGAATCTGTGTTAGTAAACTCCGCTCTTACATAACAATGGGTTAGCTATAAAATAAGCTTAAGTAAATAAATTTAAAGAAGAGTAAATATCGTACGTGTATGTGTGCGTGTGAGCTTGCGTGCATGTGCATATGTGTGTAAATCTATACAAGCGTTTGTTTGTATTATTTGCAAATGATATAATAGCTTCATTAAAACAAGAACAAGTCTATGCAACATACTGACACTATAAATCGGGGCTCTAAGTCACTGTAAAATAATATTATCTAATAATAGTTTTGCTTCAATTAGTCAAAACCTTGAATACGCAAAGTAAACCTAATTAATAACTTCGAGACATAAATATTGTTATAATATTTTCCATTGAAAATGTTATATATTATGGCACCATAATAAATGTTGTTGATAATAAGGGATACAATTACTACATTTAATTTATCTGTAGAAATACTGAAAGAAATAACTTGTAACACAGTATTGCAGTGGGAAGATTGGGTCTTAACCTCGAGGCCATAAAACGGACCTAATGCAGATTGGTGCGTGTTAACTACTACTATCTTACTAATACTCGACAGAAAATAGCCGGCACTAATTGCTTGACGTGCTTTCCTTTAATTGTGCCTGGTAAATAAGGGGTTCATTTACGCCAAGCTATATGTTACATGTTTAATGAAGTATTGTAGAAGCTTTTTCATCATCATCAGCTAAATATACGTCCACACCGAGGGGCACGAGCCTACCCGTAAAGGGTGTATAGGCCTTAGTCGTTCACGCGGGCCCAGTGCGGATTGGACGACTTTACGCTCAACCTTTGAATCCACACGCCTGCGAAGCGGAGGTATTCTTACGATGTTTTCATACACCGTAAGAGTGTCGGATAAACGTACATATAATTTCGGCATATAGAAATATGTGGCGGGATTGGACCCTGCATCCTATCGGAAGGCAACAGTCCACACCGATGTGCCACCGACGCTCCTTTAAAAGGTAAACATATAAAAAAGATATAGGCAGTTCGTTTCTTGGGATTTTTTTATATTCATTAATATTTTTGATTACTTGAAACTGGATTCAAATTGATTTTTAAATTTACCTGAATATTCAAAACCTTGTCGCCCATTGCAGAAGATCCATCAGGAGAATAGTCACCTTCCTTTAGCTGCAATTGTTTCGATCTAGCTTTTCCCATGGACACAGGATTTCCAGCCTAATGTATAAAAATATGAATGGATTTCAAGTTTGTATATAAATGACACGTTTAACATTGTATTCTTAAAGATATCGGCTTTGTATTGTTTATTCAAAAAATAAATTAGGATTTGATTATGAAATGTGTCTTGATGTGCACTCTGTTGGGGCAATGGTTTCGCGACTATCATTTACCACAAAGCATGGCCCAATCATTACAAATTGATGTTTTAGGATTACGATTTAAGATTTAGTGGCTATCAGCCGGACGAGCCTTCCGTAGTACAGAGGGACTCAATATATATAATATAAATCTTAATTTTCTCATCAAAAAAGGACGTAGGTTTGATTGTGGTCGAGTCACATTTGTGAGTGAGTTCAGCTCGTCTACCTTTGAAAACTCAATTCTTCTCATCGAATATTTTTCCCGTTAATTTTTTTCATGTATCTCATGAGTTATAATAACAACGTCTGGAATTACAAACGAAAGTGAGGTCCTAATTTTGTTCTATGGTTTCTCATATTATATTTAAAAATTGTTCATGTATCTGATCCATAGGACTTTTATTATACGGCCGGCTCTCGGACTATAACAGACATTGTTTGCATTTCCACTTACCTGGTGCGGTTTAGTTATCTTACATCCTGTTTCATCATCATCAGCCTATAACGGCCTACTGCAGGGCACAGGCCTTCCCGCACAGCGTAGCTATGTGGAGATTGGGCAGTAACCCACCACAATCCAATGCGGATTGGTGTGTGCTACCATCATAGATTGAAGACCGACGGCTTCACGTGCCCTCCGAATGTTTATCCGCGGGATTCGAACCTATGGCACGCAGCCAAATACTGTGCCCAACAGACCACGGAGGCCGTTAAACCACGGCAATTTTATTTCAGTCGGGAAATTAAAGTTCGTAAGTATATAACTTTTATTTTCTACATAAATTTTAAACCATGTGTCAAATCCACAGATTTCCCAATACAGGAGATGGGGCAAGCCGCGTTTAAAGTGCGACAACTGTAAGCTCAACGAGCATACACTGGCTACCAGTTTACGCTCTGTGAGACAAGTCAAGACGCACGAATATTAGAAGAAATTACCGTTTTTTCCCAAAATGCCATCCTGTGCAATTGTAACTTGCCATCATCGCAATGAATCAGTAAATTTACCAAGAAATATAATAACTTATACAGGTAAGAACCGAAAAGAAATTGCGACACTGGGACTGCCTATAAACTTGGCGGCTTGTCCAGTCTTATTGTATTTTCGGATGTCTGTGGTCAAATCCAATTTATGTTTAGCCTTAGTTATCTTATTATTATTTTTTGGTAACTTCCTTTATAAACCATAAATACATAGTAGCTTTGTATCTCACTATGTTCAGCTTTGAGAAACAGCAAAATGTATTGTTCAATTAACTAATTTATATATTTTAAGATAAACACGTAGGGTATTTGAAGATAGCAAACCAAATACAAATAAGATTATTACAAAAATAACCGACCTCTAAATGCGAAGGGTTGTTGAGAAGCGAAAACTGAACAGATTTTCCGTCGACGCCTACATCCACAGAGGCACCTGTAAAGGTCAATATTTTCGGAAATTAACAAGCGAATCTTGTAGCTTACAGCGGAAATTCAATTATTTACATCGAATGAATCTAATTAAGAGCCTTTAACAACATTTCCTATAGTAGATTTATAAAATTCCGTTTGAAATTAATAATCAAAGCAGGTTCTTCTTGTTCAGACAGGAAGATTGCTTATAGTAACGTTGAAAACAGGGCCGGATTTACCTAAGGGCTGCAGCCCAGGGCCCTGAGATTACGAGAGGCCCCCAGACCTCGCTAAAAACAGTAGGTGATTCGGTTTCTATCTTATTCAAAGGTTGCCTGGAAGAGATTGTTACCACAGCAATAAGGTCGCCTTTTGTACAATTAATACTTGCGAAGGTTTGAGTAAGAAAAAGTTTTTTGACGTAAATTTTGTTGATAGGCCCCTCAGTAGTTTCAGCCTAGGGCCCCACAAATTAATGATTCGTCTCTGGTTGAAAAGGATGTTATTTAAAGATATTGGGTTAGAATTTATGGGTATAAATTTATTTAAGTTTATAATGAATAATTTTTGGACCTGTATTACATTTATTCAGCGATACTCAAATCAGTACTCAATCAGAAGAGAGCGTTACTTGAATCTGAAAGCAATTTCGTATTTGTATAGCTCCTAAATATAGAAATCGATACAAATTTTCCAAGGATAAAATTTTCCGGTCCAGCAGATTTTTATAGGTAGAGCTTTCGAGTAATTATCCATGACCCTTTTTCTAATTATTAAAATTATTTATTTCAGACAATATTGGTCCATGGTTAGTTCAGTTAAAACAAAAATTAAGGAAGGTTAGTAAAATATGATGGGAAAAATATCTTATTGGATACCTAAGGGGCACCCGCTGCGAATTTGACCCGGATGCAGTGTAAATGGCCGTTTCGGTGATCGTTCGCACGAGGTGCTTCACCACAGGTGCATGCGGATCATCTGCCACTACACTTAAACTAATGGTTCAGTGTACCAAATTAATTGAATTTATATCATCATGACAGCCTGATAATGTGTCCACTGCTTAACGAAGCCTTCCCCTAATAGTTTCCAGACCGATTTCTAGCAGTTGGCATATGCTACCCGCCGTCGTTTGTTAACAGGTCATCACGCCATATTTTTAAAAAACTCCTTTATTTTTGTAAATATATACATTCATAGATAGAAACAACCAGTCTAGAAACATACATACATGAAATGGGGATTGAATCCGTAACTCTTTGTGTAATTCCTTGCCTTCTCAAAAAAATACATGGTTTTATGAATCCTTGCGAAACATGATTTGAGGAACTGTTTTCGGTCAATAAATAGAAGTTTATTACCTTCAAAAATTACAAAACAAAACTTAAGACTAATATAGTATTATCATGTTCTCCGCTCAGCAAAAAACGTGATATGCGTTAAGGTCACTGATGTTCCGCGAATACCAGAAAAACAAAAGTGCAGATAAATACAATGATTTTGCCTTACTTAAATGAGTAGAAATATCGCAAGCTGCGTTCGCTTCCTCCGGGAACTCTGGTTGTCCGCTGAATTTGTGAAAGATCTTAACGGGTGCGCACTGCAAAAGCCCTGAGAGCGCGTTGAGCTTGCCCCGGTGAGCCATTGAAGCTACTATGTGCTCGACTCCATCTGAAATGTTATATAACATATTTGAGTGAAATATCAAAAATGGACGCGTTACATGCGTTGATTAATTGGTCTCAAAATGAACACGAATATGATGAAATTTTACAACCACTAGTATTGTCTTAAACTTTTGCGACTCACACACGTTATTTTGCGACTCGAATTTTTGGTTGAAAACGTGGTAAATTTAAAACTTTGTCTCTTGTTTACACTAACTTTATTTTTAATTATTAGATGTTACTTATGTACATTATCTAAATAAGAGATATATACATACATAGGTATATGATATTACTCGTAGTTTCATCATATAGAATATCATTGGTTGCATCTAGTCGATTATCATTGTTATGCCTGCAGTTAGTATTCCAAACTTGATTTGGAATCCTGATTTAAATTTCGAATACGAAATTCAAATCCGCTCCAACATTCCATCAAAATCCTATCCGAAAACCGTGAAACTTTGGACCGATGAATGAATGTATTTCGTTTACCAACCCGTTGAGTTGAGATTGGACCGGTGACAAATTGTGTACACATTTCGCCAGCTTCGAATCGTCGACCGTATTGCACGAACGAAACTCTGATCCGCTCGTGATCCCGGCGTAGGGACAAAACTTTGAACTGGCTTAGCCACGCGTTAAGCAAGATATTCAAAGTTTCATTCATACTACGAATTCAGTATTGAAATAAGAAATATCAATTGAACTTTTTCTAACAAGCTAAATTACATTGTTGAAATGAATTCGTAAGATTCACTATTTAGATGTTGTTGTCAAATTATGTTATAAATTAAAGTATTTACTATCTTACTTATTGTCTTTTTGTTTGCAATGACTACTATTTTCTTTTTATAAGTGTACATGACAATCAGGACGCTCATTTGATGATAAGTGATACGCCTGACTATGACAGAGCGACATTGAAGGAGACCAATAATTGATAAACAGAAATTATCCTCCATCAATGCCGCACTGCGCCCGTCACCCGAGAAACAGATGTTAGTCTCTTATACCGGTAACTTCACTAGCTACAGTGCCTCATTCCGAAACACACAAAGTGTTCTGTCTTAAATCTTACCTGCAGAGGTTAGCCCTAAATTAAACTGGATAAGAATGAGCAGAGATTCGGCTCCTTCGCCACAGTAGCGCTTCACCGTGGATATTTGACGGATAGGAATTTTATCCCAAGCTTGC
>PQWD01000448.1:0-28788 GCA_019425675.1 Leucinodes orbonalis
CATGCTAGGCAAAACTGTTAGCTTACGACTCTTTAATAATCATGCGTTCCATAGTAGGGTCTATGAGAAATTAGATTGACTTTTGGCCATTGATTTATATCCTTTGTAAAATTAATAGTGCTTAGTATTGATTTATGGAACTGGATCAATAAAAGCCCAAAAAATATAAAACACTAAGAATTGTATTGTGACTTAATTTCCGAATAGATTTAGTCTCCAAATGATGCATCGTTAGTATTTCTAACATGGAACTTAGACCCAAGTCAGACATATCAGATATCACTGCCTGCTGTTTACAAATAGACCAGACCAGTGGCTTTGCATGTGTTGATTTGTGTTGGTTAAGTGGTTTATGATCAAAATTATATTTGCCTTATCGCTAACTTCTTCTTAGCGTATCGATAGCAAAAAAGCAGCAACTTTTACGAAAGTTAAACAAACAAGTAGTCGTGATAGTTACTATGTTCTGTTTTCGGATGGGTGACAGAAAAATATGAACTCGATTTCACGCAGTATTTGTATAATTACTATCCTACAACTGAATTTGTAAATACGCGGGAAGATAACCATGAATCAGTTTCGGGTAAAAACAGGCAATTAAAAAACATTGGTTTCGTATTCACCGTAAGACAAAAAAAAAATCTTTTCAAATTTGTATAAAGGAAAAATCTAACTTTAACTCTTCTTGGGCAAGCAGCACATAGGATGAACCAATCATTGGGGCCGCCACAAAGACAGTTCATATCTAGACCACCTGGAAACCGCCATCTGGCCAAATAGTCCCTACTTAGACCTGTCAAGGTCCGAAGTCTGTTTAAAGACTACCAGGTCGGCCAAGACAATTCACCGCCAGCCTCTCACAAAACGTTAACTTGTTTCATAAGATGACTTATGATAACATTATGTTCCTAATGCATCTTTAAGATGCATAATTGATTTGAGATGCTCCAACAATAGAAATATATTATAATATGCGAAAATGGTCTCAAAATCGCAATGTGGCATTTTGGTCTCACTGCAGCTCGATGGTTTGCGTCAACTAATTAGCTTACATCAACTGTAATAGCTACGTCAGAAGCGACGGAACTCAAATGGAAAAGTAAATGTGTTTATCAC
Source organism: Leucinodes orbonalis (assembly GCA_019425675.1). Classification (NCBI taxonomy): domain Eukaryota; kingdom Metazoa; phylum Arthropoda; class Insecta; order Lepidoptera; family Crambidae; genus Leucinodes; species Leucinodes orbonalis. The sequence continues at coordinate 1,117 of PQWD01000448.1, forward strand.
GGCGCCCGCTCTGCATATTTGTTTTAGTTTTGCACAGAAAAAATGTTGTGCTGCTATTTATTCATTTCCGGAAGGCTAACAGCATAAGTATCAAATAAACACAACTTAAATTTGAATACAGTGCTCATAATAAGTTTCCATCATGTTATATATACTAAAACTACAAAATAGCCGTGTGAAGCAAGGCTAGTAGTGTTTACACACGTTTCGTTTGGAGAGAAACTATATGAAAATTTTCAACATATACTACGCATATAAAAACGTGGTTCAGTGTACATCATCATCAGCTGCCTATAACAGACCCCTGCAGAGCACAGGCCTTCTCGCACAGAATTACTATGGAGAGACTGGGCTGTGACCCACTACGCGGGCTCAATGTAGTATGGGTATAAATGACTACCATTCTATGATTGTAGCCGAGACCGAAAGATTAACATGTCCTCCAAAGCACGGAAGCTTCTATGCACATAAACTATCTTTTTTTCAGATAAGTGAGTGATTCAACTTTCTAAGACCTAACCAAACTGGGCAGCAAATTATGCAGTTTCCCCACGAGATTCGAAGCCACGACTCCCTGGTCATATAGTGATCTAAAACCGTGACCACTATTACCATGACTACATTAGAACACGGATGCAGTTAAATGCAAGAATCCATAATACTCGCCGTATAAGTAATACACAAAGAATTCAGAGGTATTTTCTTCTTGCCGTTTCTTAAAAGCTTATGCAAATGTAACTGCTATTTACTAAGTGTAATCTCCCTTTGAGCGCATTTCACGGCCGTTCCGACTCCTACCATTGGCTAAACGATGATTCCATCCATAGAAAACGTTAATCTGCCGACTTAGGCAATTAAATTCGTCCAGTCGGCCTCATTCGCATAAAAAAATGAGAGTGAGCGTTTTAGGGATCTTGTATATTATTGCCACATTAAGGATGAAAAATTAAAAAAATGTCGCGTTACATAACAGACGTTGGATGTGTTTAAGGAAAACGTGCTAAAGAAACTTGGGGCAGATAACTATCAGTTACTCATAATGTTTTTACTTATGCCAATGAATTTAAATGGTTGAGCAGATAGTCCATCTAAACAAATATTTTTAAATAGCTGCTTTATTCATATTTCAAAAATGTCTTATTAGTATTTCATGTACATTATATAAGTAAAGCTGTGTTTTCTAGGTTTGTTTTTAAGATATAAAACAAATCTACACAATAAAATGACTATTTAAATCAAACTTTTAATACGGACCTCCCTACTTGTAATCCTCTTCGGGGTTGACCTTTTTTCTAGTAATCATTTGCATTATTGGCGTGGTATCGCTTCCATTCCGCTTCCATTTATGGTTGAATTTTCTTTGTAATGTAACATTGTTTCGCTGGAATGGCGTATCGATTGTATTTTATGACATTCAAGTGTTCATGACGGGAACGTGATGCCCTAAATGTAGTATTGAAAATACATAAAATGTGGTCATCAAAATTATATAGCCCCGAGCGGTCACTCAAGAAGTGTGGTATCCCTTGGCTGTATTATTTTGATGTAGATTACGGTTACATTGTAACAAAATTACGATTTATTAATAGAAGGGTTATACTTAGGCATGAGATAAACGATAATTTAACTATCTAGTTATATTGTCATAATTGTAAATCTCCTAATGCACACATATCTTTATTTCCTCACTCCATTTCCATCGCTTTTCAAATGATAGTCTTTCGAAACATGGTTGTCATTGATACTATATAAATATTAATGACATTAAAATTACTCGTAACTCGAAAATTCTATTTACGTCATGCAGCGAGCTTACTCCCCTATACTATTATAATTTTACACTATTGCAACTATATACTTTACACACAAGGCTTGATAAACTGATAAAAAATACCCTCGGGTTTTTTCCCCTCCATTAGTCACATGCGTTTTGGGATTAAAAAATAACGCTCTCTGCCGAGTGTATTTAATTTAGCTACTGTCATAAATCTGTTTTAATTTGATGGTCAAGTTTTATAACGCATACGAAGTAAGATAGATGGTGCAATTATTCAGTCACTGAACGCAAACAGACGATAAAATACATAAAATATACTCAGTTGTTTCAGATATAAAGTCACTGCTCAACGAAGGAGTGAAAGAGTCAAAAATCTAATATTCGATTTAGGCCTTTCGAAGGCTCTTGAATTCCGTTGCTTAATTTATTGTGACTCGTATTTGTAACTGATTTTGATGTACTCCTTTAGGTTCCGTCATGCATTCATTTGTATAATTGACAAATTAATGAATGTTTGCTATAAACATAACTTTAGGGATGTAACGGTTGGGCACGTTAAGAAACTAACGCAATTGTCCTGAATACCTCTCTTTGAAAGCGCCTCTTTCTTTACGTGATTTCGCACGTTCAAGCTTTTCTATTATACTTTTTGTTGTTGTTTTCTCAAACTCAACGCAAGACAGTTTCACTCATACAATTATGTTCTTAGTGGGGCAAACAATGATTCGGCCTTACGGAAACCTACGTGAAACAACGTTTTGTGTGCTGTATTGAGTTAGTGAGTTTATCGGAGCCCTTAAATTCTCCATGCTCTTCCCTATTTTTTCTTTACATCATCAAACCAGAGAGAATAAAATTGTATTATTTTTCAGTCAACAATGATTGAATGGCAGTTAATGTGTTAAAGTACAGCAGCAAAAATACGATTGAAATGATGTTAATGACGAAATCAGGATAAAAAAATGTGTAAAATTGTAGAAAGACAAGAAAAACATACATTTTATTATTTGAAAGAAAATAATTTCTTTCGCAAATTAATTTATAAAAATACAAAACAAAAACTAGACTTGCCACTAGTTAAATATTGATTTACAACTTCTTAATGTATTTTGGGTATTCCAACTCATTCGAGTGTTTTGCCCCACTAATTTTCTTACAAAGAAAGAAAATACCCCGAAAACGGAGAGTTTTAGAAAAACAACGTTATTGCTCGGATGTTTTGAGGCCAATGGAAATTACTTCTCGAACGTTCGACCGAAGACAAACGAAAATAATAAATGTAAGAAGCAGTCGTGCTCCCGTGGAATGAATTTGGGTCCCCTGATTATTTAATTTGCGTAAGTAAAAACACCTTGGTGTAAATTGAATTATTCTTTTAGCATAATCTTTACGTTGTCTATCAGGTATCACCCCCGCTTTTATGTAATCACCTAATTCACTAGGGTGGATAAAACCCTACATAAACGCGTGGTATTGGATTTGTGTTTTTCCAAATCTCCACGTCTTGCAGGTGAATTGGTGCTAAGCGTATAAGTTATAAGATGTGCTGAGTAAGCGCGGGATGTTGACTATTGTATTATAATCTGCTGTCATAGAAATACTATTTTTTTATATTATTTGCAGCTATACTAATAAAAAGCTACGAGTAAAATTAAAAAATAGTATTAAGATTCTTTTTTAAATAAAGTTAATTACACTCCTGATAAAATGTGTTTGATATTACACTGTGTTACTGCTATGCATTGAGACTTAGATTCAGATTTTTAATACAAATGTGTACTAAAATGATTGTAATGTAAATACATAGAAAATACAATACCTTTTATTACCTACACTAATGATACCGATATCACATGCCATGGTAATATATGGAATGACCTGTGTGTTTTTATACAAATAAATTAATACTCATCCCTCATATCACTTTATATAATAGGCGAACAAACCTTTTTCCAGTAACTGTATGAAAGGCCCATTTTTAAGGAGCACTTAACCCTTCCTATTTAAAGAGGTCGCTTTAAATGTTTGAATTGCGCATAAAAGTTCACCCTTCACTTCCTGTGCACATGTTTTTATGTTATACACGGATTGTGCACCCACCTGTCGAGGGCTAATTGGATTCTTTACATGAAAATGTTGTCCCTTTGGATCCCTAGACCGCCTTTGTAGTAGAACCTCCCCAACCTCCCAAAATCTATATAGATATGACTAGTTTGTATTGCGCACATGGCTCAACTTGCGTTGGTCGGCGCACCCGTTTGACCCTTCCGCTTGCCTTGATTAACGTTTCCTAGCTTTTGTGTGAAGCGGACCTTTTAATATGTATTAATACGATTTCCTATATGTTTTGGTCATGTGACGACGGGTTGACAATTATCGTCTTTTCTTGTGTAGTTTAACTTTATTTATTAAAGAATTTGTGAGACTGTGCCTTAGTGCCTCAATCTTACGGTCTTAACTATATTCATCAAAACGTTACTGCCCTGATCAATTCTAGAACGTTTATTAAGAAATCATGTCTATCTCTTTTTTCCACTTTTCTTCCAAATGTTTTGTTCTGTTTTCCAATCTATATCCAGAATTAGAACAGAGGATTTCCGAACGTGTGCAGAAAAAACGTGGATCGGGAAACATTTAAAACAGTAAACCAAAGCCCCATTCGGTGTTCTCGATCCGCTCCCGAAATGACTAGGCATTAAGTGTTCATTCCAATGCTTCAGTCGGGAGGTTTTTGCTGTCATTAACTTCGCCTTTCTTTTTGAGGCCAGAAAGCCAAAAACAAAATTAGTAAGCATTTTGAAAATGAAAAATTTAATTCATTGATACAACGTACAATACGGTACGACATGAGGTACCTAAGAAAATTATCAACGCTTGCTGAAAATTTTGCCCTGAAATTTTTGCTTAGATAGACATCTAATTGCTTATTTAGTAGGTACTTATGAAACTACTTTAGATTCATGAGGGATGGGCCTTTGATGTCCGTCGGATAATTATTGACGGACAGCTATGAAATAGAATTTCTGACATGATGATAATAAATGCAAAGGTCCTATTACGACAAACAGGAGTCAACAATTTACTGTCTTTGATGTCGTCCTTTGTTTTAGAGGCATTAGGTAGTGAAATGTTTAATTTTAAGAAAATTATCATAATAATAAGAAACCTTAACTTCCCTTCGTCATTTTATACACCCTATAAAAAGCTACATTTTGAAAACATGGATTCATTTGATAAAGTCCGTGCCTCACTCCCTATTACGGTTCACTAAGGGCTGCATAAAAGAGGTGTGTCGGCCGCAGTGTGGCATTGATGGAGAATATTGTCTATCAGTTGTTGGTCTCCATCAATGACGCTCTGTTATAGTCAAGCGTGCCATTTACCACCGGGTGAGAGTCCTGACCGTCATGTATACTTTTTAACATAAAAAAGTATGTATTTGGCATAGATAAAACTATAAATATTTTGTTTTTATATTTGGCTATATTGATTTTATATAGTTTTTATCATCGTCTCATCAAACGTCCCCACAAAGAGATACGAGCCTACCAGTAAAGGGTGTATATGCTGTACTCAAGTGAACTGTTTCTTTTAATGTGTTTCATGTAAAGACTGTATCCTGTTTGTGTACCATAAATAAATATATAAGACGTCCACGAGGGCCCAGTGCGTATTGGTCGACATCACACACACCTTTGAATCTCTTCTTAGACGTGCACAGATTACCTCACGATGTTTTCGTTCACCGTAATACTCTCGAGTAAACGTACAAATAATTTTGAAAATTCGATGAAACATTGGTTTGCGACGGAGTTTGAACCTGCAGCCTCAAGATCGGAAGGCAACACACCCACGAACCACCGATGCTTTTAAGAATTACTTCAAATGAAAAAGTGAAACATTTTAATGAGGGGTTACTATAATTTTCGATCTTCGCAGGCGGATTGGATATACATAGTACCTATATATTGCTTATAAGAACATGTTCACCCATTCTAAGTTCAATATTTGGTCTATAAGCCGCCTTCTATGGCATTTGCGGTTACCTGTAACGCAGTGGTATGATGCAGACGTCAGTTATAACACTAATGACAACGGACTCCCTCGACAGTACAAACATTTGTGTGCATAACCATGTCTGTTTGTAATGATCTGGGTATTTCTTTATAGGGCTGTAATATGTTTGTATTTACAAAAATCAAAAAGTATATTATGTTTATTAGTGGTTCCCATGTTCCAGGATTCATGCTTAGTTTGGGGCTAGGTGGCACCGTCTATTTATTTTATTTAATGCTTCATAATAATATTTCTAACTCCATTTTGCGTAATCGTTGCATTTAATTGTGCGCCTATTACCAAGTGTTTAACCATACCACCCATTGTCAATGCGCTACTTTTTTAAAAACTTCAACAAAAGAGTTAAAATTAAATTAACCATTACTTGCAAAGTTTCAGTGCAATTAAGTTGAATAGAAATATTATGGACACCGGAAAATGGTGTCTGGATTGGAACTGTTTCAATTAATCACCGGAAGATATAAAATAGTTAAAACAAAACATCTAGTGAAAAATACACTACGTCGCTAAATTACGACTGACCGTCCGTTATGCATACAACGTGAATAGTGTTGCCTCTCTGAGTACATATCGATAGAATTAAAACGTTAAATTTATATTCAGCCACATTTAGTATGCAGTCTTTATTTGCCAGCTTAAACGGAGCCCCTGTAAGGTTCAGGTATCCCACATATTTTTATGTGTTAGAAAGTGTACAGAACTGTTAAAAAGGCAACTTGATGGTAAGAGATACGCCCGATCTAAATATGAACAAACTACAGAGACCCATTCGATGTCGAAACAATTGGGCCATGGTAGCTAGGGCCCTTTTTAAGTAAACTAGGGAGGCTTTTTAAGTAAACTTTGAAACAATAAGTCGACATCATAAGAGACCGAAGATCTGGTAGCTACCTAGGTTAAATAATAAATTTAGCGTATCGCAGGTATAACGCAGTATCTTCAGAACCTTACCCAATGTTTAGTCAAAAAAAATACTCAAGAGTAGTTCTTTTGATTATATATATTTTTTCATAGATTGATAATAATATTGCAAATCAAGAAGACATTTTGTAAAAAAGTAAATGTTCAAGGAAGCGGAGTCTCCTGGTATTGCTATGCCTAAAAGGAGACTTCTACAACTGATATGTATGCTACCTACCTTTGAAAAACAATAAATGAATTCTTACTTTTAATATTTTTATTTATAAGGTTTTTAGTTTTAGGTTCGTGTTCATATGGTAAGTTTCTAAATAAAAGTATGCGGTTTTATCGACATATTCCTGAAACTGCACCGCACTGTCCCTCACAATTTGATGACGTTGCAGTATAACTCATTAATGTAATCACATTGGACATTGTGTGTAATTATGTATTTCATTTTGTACTCAAATTAATGTTTCAGGAAATTATGTTAATAGGTTTTATCTTGCGGTGGCCCGTTGTCCGTTTTCCATACCATTCCATTACATGGTAATTTATAAGGACGTTTTAAGTTGAATTTTTGCTAAAATACGCATTGTAGATTTTGCAAGGATAATGTAAATTTGCTACAAGCTAATTTGAATAAAGTTTTGTATGCAATGCAAAAATACTGTAACATTATGCTGAGTTTTCAGTTTGATTTTCTGATATTTTTTCTTCTCATTTTATGTGAGTTAAAGCTTTAATAAGGACACTGGTGGAGTCTGGACGAGAAAAAAGGAGAACCAGGATATCTGGTGCAAAATGGGAGAGACTTATGTCCAGTAGTGGACTGCGATAGGTTAAAGAGAGCACACTCATGTTTTAAACTTATTTATTTAATATGTATGTGTAAGTAATAGTTTACACGTACAATTTTCTACTTAATTAATTTTGAATATCTATAAACAGCGGCAGTCCATGGCCACTTATAATTAAACCTTCTCATACATGTAAAATAGTTCTTTAACATGTTGTGTAGGGCTCCAATATCTTATGTGGTTCAGTCAAGAGTTTGAGCTAGTTCGATATCCCAGGTACGGGAAAACTGGTGGTGGAAGGTACTTATAATTCTTTACTGATTGCTGTGCTATCAAATAAGTTCAACTAATATTTGCTCATCAAATAACAGGGGGGTTGATAATAATGATACGTCAGCATTTTTGTACCAGAAAAGGCGAAGTAATATTATTGTAATAGTGTTTTAAGAGATAGCGGTAAGCCCCCTTGGCTTTAGAAGAGATTACAGGCTATTTATGTATAACTTGATTTGTCTCGAGAGTATTAAGATAAAGAATTCACTTCTATTACCCAGTTTGAGTAAATGGTATATAAATACTCGTGGTAACTTTAAATTTTCCTAATAAATCCAAATATTTACAAAGTAGAGGTCGTGATACTAGATTTAATTTTACGCGTACCGAATAATATAACAAAATATCTCCCTTCAGCCCAGAACTTACTACAAACATAATTAATAAAATTAATATCCACTGACATTCACATAACGCTAGCCCCAAGTTAAGCATTAAGCTTGTATTACAGGATCTCAATAATTAAAAATATACTATGTAAGATATATATTTTTTGTAAATACATACATATTATACATAAAACACATTCAGACGAATACAGACATGTTCATGCACACATGTTTGTACAGCCCGAGGATTGAAACCTTAACCCTTGGTGTAGCAATCGAAGTCTCAACGATTACACCAAATAGGTCGCCATAATAATTATAATACAAACATTATAGTCAAAGCTGGGGATATAAGGAAGATGTTGGCATACATTCCACCTAATACACGTCTCCCTCGAGACATTCGCATTAAGGCGAATCTTAGCACAAGTATATATAGCAATCAGTTCCACAACCAAACACGTGTATCCTAAACAAAGGGGCTTGATAACGAACAATTAGTCCGACCACTCGCAAACCTAATCTGGGTGTTCGTTTGTCCGCATTTGTCCGGCGAAGCGTCCTTTACACGATACGACATGACTAATTAGCGAAACTGAAACAATATGGAAATAAATAAATGCAGGTGCAAATTTTTTGAGAAAATGACTACCCAGATGACTAATTATTAGGATTTTCTTCAACTCTATGGACATGTGTATTATTTACCGCTTGATGAGCGAGTGGTTGTTCTATTTAATTATTAATATCATAAAATACCAAGCAAGTAAGATCGCATCATGTAATATCCCTGTTCCTATGAGTTAAGCTTGATCGACTCAGCCTTTTGTTTTTCGCGGTCCGGAACACCGTCTAATTGCTTGTTGTGGCTCTATTGAGCTTCTAATGAGGTTCTTGCCTGATTCGTACTGATACTTAACATGGATTAGTGAACGTTGGAGATTTTCATCTTGTGAATTAATACAATAATATTCATTTCCTGGGTAGTGTGTAAGTGTATAAGATAGTAACAAATTATATATTATTATATCGATTAATGTTTTTATTGTGACAGGAATATGTTGAAAAGTCGGATTCTAAGATTTGTGTGAACATATCTTGTTATATTAGTCTGGTTGTTCTTATATGTATGTATTTAAAATAAAAACTTTATACAAAAATCATAAGTCCGTAGTTTAGTTTCCATAGTACAAGCAATCTCGTTACTTAAATTGCGGCTAGATTTTACTTGATTTGATTCATAGAAGATTACACTAGTTTCGGTTCTTTCTGATTTAGTACTATATTTTTCATCTTCCTTACAAAGCGACGAACAGAATACAGTTTTAAAATTATTAAATTCCGTCAGTAAATCCAATTTACTGTCAAAACATCCGTATGAGGACCATAAAAGTGAACTCTTGTAATTTTACAGCGGTTTTCCACAATGTAGACAGTATTCCAAGTCGAATGTTTGCTAAGCAATACGCGACCTTATATCGTTCATGTGAGGAGTGAATAAAGTCCAGGATTTAAGATGAAGCTCAGAGCATTGTGTCAATTGTTTACATTGTTGTTTTATGGGACAGCTCGTGCTGACAAAGGCGAACTTCTGTACAATTAAGCATTTCATTTTGTCTATTTGAAAAGCAAAACAGTTGGAAACCCTCTAGGGATTTAGCCTAACAGTTTCGGTAGCAGCGTTTTGAATTTTCAATCAGTCTGAACTAAGTAGTTTTGTTATGAAACGAGAAACTTTACAATCTAAACATTGAAAGGGAATTTCTAATTTACAGTTCCCTTAAAAGACTCATGAAAAATAAAAAATGTTGTTGTATAATTTCTGTAGAACTTTATTTAATAATGTTATTTATATGAAAACTCTAATGCTATTTGGACAGTGCTCAAACTATGATGAATGATAATAACATACATTCATTTGCACTCTTTGGGAAAAAAATCAAAAGTCTCATTCCACAAAGGGAACACTTTTGTTGTGAGATAATATTATGGTCTACAAAATATGCCATGTGAGTTGAAATTAATCAAAGACCCGACAGACAATAACACTTAATAGCTTAATACAAGATAAATTTTAAAATAACATACGACTTTTAAATTAATCCTTGCTAAAACCCTAAGAAATAAAACTCCCATTTTATTGTCAGCAGTCGCTCTTCTTACTTTATCCTAAGAACTTTTCGAAGTAAAAGGTAAAATGTGGCTCCGAAACAATCGAGTAAGGTGGTTTGTATGAGCGCTGGAATCATGCTGCACTTCAGAATCTAACTTTGGCATTTGAGACATAAATTCTTGATTCTGGTAGAGTCGTTTGAGGAGTTTTAGTTAGTAGACGTCTCGAGTAATTTGAAGCTATGTGAGAATAGCACACGCACACAGCAAGGGAAACAACACTGTACAGCCTTGTTTATATAAATGTCATTTAATTATTATTTATACATAGATGTGTATATTTTAATACTATTATATGTATCGTAATGTTTATTTAATTAGTATTATGCATTTGGCCAAGATTCTTAAATATATCACTTTATTAGATTTGTATTCAAATACCTATTGTTTATATTGAAGTCAATAAGACAGCCTTTCATTTGTTTATTTATTTATCCATTATCTTTATCTATGATAGTCACTTGGGCTCTGTCAGAATAACAGCGTTGCCGTGTCCACTTTTGAATTATTTTAATGTCAACTCAACACACGGCAACAAAAGCTGAGACAGGGCCACACCACTTGACCTTGACTTTGACCACATAAATATATTGTATTTTCTTTTTTATTAAGTACACAATGATTTGCTTTTTTTCGTTCTTTTTAATTGTTTTTTTTGTTTTGTTTTCTTTGTTTTTGTTTCTCTATCGTTGAATTGTTTTGTACTGTTGTAGTCTTGTAATGTTAATTTTGTGGTCAAATAAATGTATTTTCTTTCTTTCTTTCTTTTCTATGGAATATATGTTTTTATAATTGTAGCGCGCGCTGTATATCCATTATCTATGGGTATTCATAAGCCTTAGAAGTAGTTAGTTTGGTATTTAAGTTCACTAAATAGAAACTACATCCATCGTCTGTGGTCCGAGCTAATATCAGATCTATGCGTGACTTGGATCTCATGGGTTTGAAGCCTATTCATATCATTTAGTTATTCTGCGGGGATAAAATTGAAACAAATTATCGCACAAGGAAGATGATTCCGTAAATTAGAAGGCATATGAATCCGTCGGTTACTAAACTACAAAAGATATTACAAACACCTCATTAAAGACCGTCAGATTCTTAACGATCTCTGACACCAGAACTTTTCTAATTATTTACTACAAAGTTAACAAGCAGTTGATTAACGTCTACTGCTGTACCGTTCTTAGGAAGAATGCAAACAGGAGGCCAGTTTTTAAATCAATGCGGTTTAGACTTTTAAATATTACATTAATGATTAATACGTTGACTGCCATACCGGATATACAAAGTTTTTTTGTGTCTAGTTTCTTGGCAGTCCAAAGATAACAAAGTTTAAATGGCCCGCATCGTTTGCATTGGCACCACGACATCACAAAACATTGGGAGAAACATCAACACTTCGCGTTTTGGTTCCCCGAGTGACTAAGGAGACAGGGCCAAAGACATATTCCCTACCCTTATATTTTCTATATAATGTTCTTTTGTAAAGGTTGCAAGCACTTATGGGTGCTTCGAAACTGCAAGTTCCATGAGCAACGGGAATCACATAATGATGTGTGCTCGTTTGCCTTTCTTTTAGAAAAGTTGCACAGAGCAGGGTGCACAATATATACTGCTAAAGGTATTACCAATATTCACGTTCTACTATCCAATGCAGGATTCTCCTCTCAAAAAAAAGGGTGCACAATATATATGTATGATAAATAAAATCATGAAGTTGACACTGAAATAGACAAAATGTTTTATAAAATACCCGAACACTGTCTTACATAAATTTAAACATACTTAAGCCCATAACTATTTAGCTTGGCTTAATAAGCATACTAATGGAGTGATCCTACTCGTATAGGTCATTTCGGTGCAAAAGGAACGCTCAGAAATGTTCCTCAATTAATTTTCATTCCCGAAACTACATGCTGGCAGCAAACTATGTCATTGAAGCCATAATAAAGACCATCAAATGGGCATTTTCATTCTCCCGCCTACCACACTTCCCTTGGGAAATTTCTAACTCTAATTTCCAACTGGGTCTTACATTCTATTCAATATTGGCTAATTAACTTACTTGATGTTTTGCACCTTAATCCAAAGAGATAAGGTTACAATTAGTGGTTAATGTTTGTAATAAAAATGCACTCGTTTAAATCCGCTTTCGCCTTTTTGTATTGCTCTGTACTATCCTCTTTCATGTTAACCTGAAAGAAAATTAATTAAGTGCTATTGTTCCTTTTGAGTGCCGTTTTGTAAGCATCTGACAGTCTTTTGTGCGTCTTTGTTGTACAAAAAATGGAATATTTGGAGTTATATGCGTAAACCAAATATTTATTTACGCATAAAACACCGAATGTATGATTCCTAGAGGAAAAATTTCATAGATTATTTAGTTAGATTACTATTCTTATACACATCTATTTTTTGGTAAATACATACATATTATACATAGAAAACACCCAGATAGTTTGAACTGCCCGGGAATCGAACCCGGAACCCTTGGTGTAAGAGCCGACATGTCAACCACTTACACCGCATGGGTCGTCAAATAATAAAAATATATAATCACATTATAAGATATGAATAAAACAATATTAATTATATTTCGGATATAATGAGTTATGAAAAAAACAGCCAAATCCAATAATGGATTACTCGTAACGTATTACGAGTAAATCAATAATGGATTACTCGTAACGTATTACGAGTAATCCATTATGCAACTATACTGATACGAGTATTTCAGACCAGTGTTTGCGAACCATTTTTTGATTTCGGAAAATGGTGGCGCTGCCGAAACGTAAAAGCGCCACTCGGATGCAAATGCTCTAGTTTTCGCTTTGACCATTGATCACTGCGATGAAAATGTAATGCACATTCCCTTTTTATCATTCGCACATCGAAACCGTTACATTAATGATGGAAAGTAGTACTAACAACGTCACTAAAATGGCCTTAAATTTTCTATTATAGATTATACAAAATGGAAGTGGCAATGGGCTGGTGGCGTATGTCGCAAAACCCATCATTCTATTAGACGTGTTCAGGAGTGGATACCGCGTTTTGGCAAGCGTTGCAAAAACGCCTTTCGTTCTGATAGACCATGGATTAAGATTTAGCACGTGTATCATATCATATACCTATAGACCGACGACTTGCAAAGGTCGCGTGAGAGAAGCAGAGGATCGGGAAATCTAGCGCCGAGTGGGCGAGATCTATGGCAAGCAGCGGCTGTAAAAGGTATTTTTTATAAAAAACTTTTTATAATTATTCAAATAAGACCCACTACAGAAGATAGTTGAGATGCAGAATACAATCCCCTAGTTTCCTTGTATATAGAGGAACGTAGATAAATCCCTCAATCTTCCACAAAATATTTATATTTAAGTTTGTCATGCTGAAAACAAGTCTAACGATTCATATATTAAGATTTTATATTAATTTTAATATTATCCTCATAGTTCCTATTTTAAACTTAACAATTCATCATCTCTAATGAGTCTTATACGACGTTCTTTTTATTTTAAACAAATCGTTGCGAACGAAAACGTAATTTTAAGTGAAATAAATATTTGATGATAAGTTTTAGGATGAGAATGAAAATGATTTTAAATAATTCAATATTAAAGCTCAATTTCGTACAAAATTCAATAAATTACAATGATCACACTTTGTGTTAAAAGTATCAAACGTGCTGTTGAATATTTTACAGCCGTATCGGATCACCGGGCTTATGTTTTAAATAAATAATTACGTCAGCGCTTGACAAGGGATTAATGTTGAAGGGCCTGAAATTTCATGTTGTTTAAAATCGTCGATAGGTCTAGAAAATGTGTCAATCAGTGTGAAATTTCAAAAAACCTTTTCACAAAATGTTTATTGTTTTTCTATATTCATGACAAAAAATAATTTCACCCGGGTATATTACAAGTATTACCAGCTACTTAATAATCAATTCTATCATAATATTAATGATGCTACCTACTAGAAGCTACTATTGAAGTATTAGACAGCCGATAAGGATAACATACTGAACAAATTTGTGTTCTTAAAGACGAGTATTAATTAGGTACAAAATATGCTCTGAAATTACGTCTGGGCATATAGCGTTGAACTAAACGATGAATAGTTAACCCTTAACTGGTATAGTGAATTTGATATACATAATCTGTATCATGGTGGCCGCGCGGCCAGCATAGTATATTGACTACTTGCTAGAAAGAAAGTGATATCGATTTACTTGAATAAATTTTCAGAAATAATGAATTAAACGATGAAAGTCCGGCACCCGCCTCGAATAGCGACATAATGAGAATACTTAAAATGACAGCTTCTCTCGATGGTTAGTTTATTAGAAAACTACGTAAATGAAATGCGTGGGGGCCACGCAGCCCCCACGGTATTAGTTAAGGGTTAACCGACCCATTTACATAGTGTGACTATCCATTTTACTATGGTTCAAGCTTCGAATCCCGTGCAGTTCAAATATGTGTACATGAATATGTATGTTTTTATTGGTTTTTGATGTTTAATTATATGGATAATAGGCTATTTTACCAAATTTTGGAAAGTTGCTTAATGTAATCCTTATGTCTAAATAAACAACTTTGCAATTTATAATTTTTTTACCAACTATAAATGCTGTGAAAATACATTTTAATTTAACACTTTTAAATGTAGCGCCATTTCCATTAATTTAAGCACGACTCCATTTTGATGACGTCACTTCGATAGTTCATAGATAATGGAGAGAAATCTCCATACATTTTGGTATTTCATTGTTATTTATTTTGATGTCAACCGTCTTGTCTTGTCGAAACAGTGGTCCAATTTAAAACGAAAAGTCAAATGTGCTATTCTGTTATTACTATTGTAAAAATGAGTAATTATCATTGGTGCGCTGTACATCAATGCAAAAATAATAATGGCACCGGAAATGTTATGAATTCAAGTGCCGATTGACATTAATATGAGAAGTACTTGGTTGAAACTAGCGAGACTACTTTTGTGAAGATCACTTTGACGTAAGTGTTACATTAAAAAATGTAGTAATATGTTTATACTAGTTTTAAGAAATGTGTGCAGAAAAATCTGTACTGGAGATTTGATTTATATCCGAATGACGTCANACGTTGGCTGCGCTCCAGATACTCTTAGCCAGGGAAATGAAGTATTGGTGACGCCCGTCTTATGCTTCTTACGCGATCTGTTTATGGAATACAACCGCTATCCGCTTTTGTATATGCCTATGAATTAAAACAAAAACGAAATGTCTCTTGCGAAGATCCTGTTATTTAAACAACTTGGAGTAAAACCAGTAGTAGTAAACAACCGTGCCCTACCTGTAAAGTTACACGTTAGCAGCACAGCATCATAGATCACGATAAGTATGAGTTACACGTCAAACGGTCGGGAGCATACGGTCAGCTCATTGAAGCGTACACAAGTCGCTTCAATAAATCCTTTACATAAAAGGTTTGTAAGGCGAACGCCGTATTTCAGCGAGCGTAGACTGCTCGTAAACTGTTCGATCAGAATTAGCCTTAAGGAGGATATTTTGACATACGCTCGTTTCGCCGGCTAGTTTACTCGTCACTTGAAACACACGAACGTGACGCAAATCCGAACAGATTAGATATCTCGGTAATATGTGTACCCGCGAGCATCTTTTCATCTTACTATTAAATAGGTAAGTATAGGTACTTAGTTAAACAGCCCATCACAGTATATGGCTTAACTAAGATCCTACTCACCAGTAATGAAGTACCTTATATAAATAAACAGCACACAGAGGTTTCGCCGGAGAACTTTCCTTTCCCGAAGCTATTCAGAAATAATAAATAGCCTCTGTTACTTCTATTATCGCCAAAAATGTGTAAAATTTTTGATGATTATCGGTTGTATTCGCGTGAAAGAATAACAAACAGACATTTATAATATTTAGTAGGATAACCATATCCCCACTCTTGGCTGGTTGCGGATAGCAGTACAAATAAAAGGTTAGATTAAATAAGAGAGCTCTGCTACTCATTTTTAACTTAATGGCCCAAAGCCAAAAGTAATCGCGTGTTAAGTAGGGGTGGTGACAATTGTATTCTTATCTGACGTCACAGCATAAGTGACATATATTTTCATCTGCTCACCAGAAACTTAACGATCGATCTGTTACTCGTGTCCTCGGCATGTACGGTCAAGCGAACATCGTGACTCACCACGCCCGGTAATGCGGTAGCGGCTTGTTTGTCTAGCTCAACATGTTAATGCTATGTCTACTTATCTTCATTTATAAATGAGCACACAGATGTGTTTTATTTATTACGTTGATGCTTTAATTTACAATCAAAACACTGGAAGTAGACACTAGTGCTAACGTCATTGAGAAAGATGAGCTTCTAATTCATTCTCGTGTTTTCATAATAAAAATACATTGCATTTGTTAAACTGCAGACGCAATTAATATTTCAAACATTTTGCGCACAAAAAATAAAGAGATGAGGACGCGATGTATCATGCGGAATTAAACGTGTCTGAGAAATTTTCTCAAGAATAGACAACTAATAGAAATATCCTTCGGTCGGAAGAGAGGAAGAGCGTCGGTGGCTCAGTATTGTGGACTGTCGCCTTCCTACCGGGAGGGCTGAGGTTCAAATCCCGACACGTACCAATGTATTTTCGAATTTTCAAAAATATATGTACGTTATCCGACGCTCTTACGCTGCGGTCAATCCGCACTGGGCCCGCGTGGACGACTAAGGCCTAATCACCCTATACGGGTAGGCTCGTGCCCCTCGGTGGGGACGTTTAATGAGCTGATGATGATGATGAGAAATATCCTTCACATATCGAACAATTCTATCTAGTAACTTCAGTTATGAAAGAATTATATAAAACCTACGTAAGCCAGGATAACTTGCAAAAGTAACATGAAACTAACTGCATATTTATTCAATGAACGAGATAGTGCACCTGAGGTCATATCGGGGAAGGAACCTGGGATATGCAAATGAACTAAACTAGAATTCTTATTATGGTACAATATCACGAAGTTTTTTTTTATTTCCAACTCAGAAAATCAAAACAGTATTATCTCAAAAAAGGTCATTTTATAAATATTAATCTTCCTTTGAACGCCAGAAATCCAGACACAATAGAAAATCTATTGTTTCTGACGCATTTACGTGACATTGGCGTTCAAAGGGTTATATTCCAAATGAAGATATTTTTCACTACCAACAGGTAAAACAGTCTTTTTTTCAAGTCATTTGGATCATCATTGATGTGGGTTATGACGACACTTTTGCCTGTTGTCCGCAAATCTCCATTTATATGTTACTCTGCGTCATATTTCGAGATAAACCACGAAGGTTAGGAAATAGCAGTAAATGTAAGTAATTAACAATATATTAACTTTAACTTGGCTTGGCTATTTCGTTATATACTTAAAATCTGAAACTAAAAATTCTAATCACCTTTACGACGGTAACGAAACGGCGATACATATTAATTGATATGTAGAATTTGTTGACATAAGGGTCGGTGGAGTCAGGCCATGTAGATTCAAAAGCTCAGCTATACTGAGATCTGATAACTTTTTCACAGCGCAAACCTTAAGTGATCGTCTTGATAACATTTTCATTAAATGTTCTTCGTGGGATATATACTAAATATTTAGTTATCCATCATTTAATACTCATGGTACTTGCTCCTTGCTAAAATTAATCGAAGTTTTTGAATATATTTTCTAATTTAATACGTTTTAGATAAAAGTGCGCAACCTCACAGGTCCTTGGTCGGGCGTCAGGTGCGCGCCGCGACCGCGGATTATGCAAACTGCGTATCGAATGTCGCGACAGGTGTCTACTGCCACCTAGAGTTGCCTCGAGCGATCAATGATGACATCAATCAGCCAATCATCATGATATTTAGTGCTGAACATAAGTTAACGAATACTTAATAATTGGCAGAAATGTGAAAGTTTAATGTTACTAATCATGTCCCATTTAATATGAATATTTACTAAAATAGTTTTGATATGAATAAGTATTAACTACCAACCTTTATTTTAAATATAACTGAAATGCTTTATTCAGCAGCCACACAACAGAACTGCAAAGCTGCATGTCGACATCTGTTAAACATTACTTAATTTTTGTTAGTTGGCTAATAACTGGTCAGGAATTCAAATTGAAATATTTCTAACACTTCTTATACATGCGAGTTTTCACGAGATTTCCTTAGGTTTCATGTCTGTAATTGAGATATTCAAATCCTAATAGTTATTACTTTATGAGCTAGGAGAAATGAATTGACTATTTTTTTTTTATCAAAATCCGTCTTTGGCGTGAAAAAAGGAGTATGTTAAGAAGCACCCGCTTCTACAGTTTGATTAAATTGTAAATTCAATACCAAGGAAATTGTTATTTATTTTCGATAGTCACTAGGCGAGACGACAAGCGGTCTGAGGCATTTCATTAATTTACCAACTTCGCGTACCTGGATATCAAGAGCCTTCTCAGGTTTCAAATACATACTATATGCAAATAAATTAAAAGTTTTAATACGCCGCCTCATTATGAAATAAAAACGAACATTCTAGAAGGCATTGAACAAGCCTGCTTGGACTAACTCGTAGATATCATTCAACGGTCGCGTCAATGACGTTAACGAATTTATTAAGATATATTGTACTTTACCTATTTCTTCTGCCATAACAGTTATGTGTCTACAAGCTTTACTTAATATTCGAGAATTCAGTTAGTTACTTTTATTAAACCTTAACTTACCTCATTTTGCTTTATGCAAATACTGCCATTTTACATTAACCTTAATAGGTAATTCTTGTGCCTCAATATATTTTTAAACTCAATAAATCAAACTATTTAAAAGGCCTTTATACCTTTGGTTCATGTGACTTCATTTTATCCATAACTATAGAATAAGCAGTAAACAAACATTTATCCTTATCTAGCATTTTTGAGCCAGAAAACGGGAAGTAATTATTGTACGAATAATACTGTTTTCATGTTTTGAGCGTCGGTGGTTCAATGGTGTGGACTGTTGCCCTCCAATCGGGGGGCGCAGATTCAAACTGCCACGTACCAATGTGTTTTCGAATTTACGAAAAATATATGTACGTTAACTGACGCTCTTACGGTAAAGGAAAACATCGTGAGGAAACCTGCGCACTCCTGCGAAGAGATTCAAAGTTTGTGCGTGCAGTCGTCTAACCCGCACTGGGCCCGCGTGGACGACTAGGCCTAAACACCCTATACGGGTAGGCTCGTGCCCTCGGTAGGGACGTTTAATGAGCTGATGATGACGATGACTGTTTTCATCATTATAATGCCAAAGTCGACCGTCGTATCATACATAATATCTTAAATATACCGTGTGTAAATAATTATGGCGACGATCCAATACATTTTTTAGTTCCATGACTCAATGCCTGATGTAAATTCTACGGGTAGAGGCGTGTCTAAATTCCTAATATAAATGCCTAATATTAGGAGGTACTAAAATACTAAATGAATTTTGCAACCGGAAATACTATTTTTATTTATAAAATATATACAGCAGAAAAAATATATGCCTGTCACTTCAGCTGATGATTAAAACATAGTTGGTGCTGTTCATCATTATTAGACATGATATGATTATTAAAAAAAAACAACGAAGTAAGCCTAGTCTCGCTTAATCCTATCGCAGTCTACTGCTGGTCATGAGTCTCCCCTTAGAGTATCAATATACCTAGTTATATATACTCTAAGGGTCTCCCCCATTCTGCGCCAGATATCCCGGTCCTCCGTTTTCCTCATCCAGGAGCCTAAATACAACAATATTAGGCTTCTATCTATGTACTATAGATTCTCAATAACTTATAGTTATAATTATACAATTTACTTTTTGAATAAATACATAGGAATTCAACCAGACCAATACAATCATACAATTTCATGGATACAAATGTATGTAGGTACTACCCGGGGATCGAACCGTACCTCTCGACCATTAAACCACACTGGTCGTCTAATTAGACTATTTTTAAATCAAAATTGTTGTTATTGAGATTGCGATTTTTCTTGTGAAATTCTTCGTCAGGCAGGTATTTTATAAAATTTGGAATTGGCTGTACAGATTTATTTCAATTGTTGATGTTTACAAGTAAATGTCTAGAGAATAGATTAATCAAAATACATGGTACGTACACACATTATAACAAAAATAGTGTAAGGGTTCATCATTGTATGTCCAATTGCTAAAAATATTAATATGTTGAAAAAACCGGAATCAATTTAAACGAGTCGTTATTTTTTGTTTACATAAATCCACCTAATTGGAACCTCAACACAGCAATACTTTTAAGCCTTAAGTAACATAAAGCAACCGGTACTTTGACAGTCTATTGATTACTCTTGACTATCATACATAACACGGAATACACGTCGCAAGGTTGTCGTGGCGCCAACGAGCCTTCCTGCTCCTTAAACGAAGATGTCCATAGCGTTTATAGACGCATCTTTACATGTCTGTGGTCTTTTGGAATTCCGATGCACTTAGTTCTTAATGTCGCATAAGAATTTAATCTTTGCATTGCAAAGGCATACTTTTCTTACGTTAAAATTTTACCGTGGGGAATTTTTGAGATTCCTTTATGATATGTACCTAGATCATTTTGTTGATGTTTAAAACAAAACAAAAACCACACCCGTTTAAGTATTTATTAATTTACGTGGAATGTTTAATCGTAAGATTTAGAAAATATACCTTTGACATGTTTTTTTTTATTTAATTGCTTTAGGATTAATAGGGTTCAAACCAAACACTTTTAAAGAACAGAACATTTTTATCCAAATTATTATCTCATTTAAAGATTCAAAACCGTAAACTTCCAAATAAAAAACTAACGCTATTATTTCAAAAGTGCCTGTGAATGCAAGGACTAGTTGTGACTAGTTGCACTAGTTATAATAGTATATTTACTATGCATTATAGTAACAAAAATAAATTAGATCTTACTTTACAGGTACGTTACGTAATATTACTACTTTTCTCACACCATTCAACATAATTGAAATTCACTAATGTTTGCAAGTGAGACCAGACTAAATTAACCTATTCTAACTAACATTATTTCTGTTTGAATACTCCGTGGATCGTCATGGATATTTTCATAAAAAATATCATAATCTTTTGTCAAGCACAAGGTACAAGTTCTCACGGAGAAGTCATCGCGTAATAATTTAAGAGGCGCCTGCGCATGCGAGTGAGGCCGGCGTTAGGCAAACTAGCTGACTAGTTGCACTACAAAGTCTGGCCTCGCATTCAATTTACTCGTCTCGTTTCTTAGCCAAACAATTTGTCAATTAATTAAAGCATATTGAGCTAATTCAAATTTTTAAATTTAAAACTTTCAGCGTAAGTCATAAATACATGGAATGAAACTAAAATGTTTTAAAATGACATTAAATGATTATAGTGTTTACACTTCGACTGAATCTAACGTTATTTGTAATTAAGTAATAAAATATATTTTGCCATGTAAAGTATATTAATGAAAAAATCATTTTTTTGTATTTTTTGCCCGCTTAACTAAGGTTAAAAGTATAAATAGCATGATGACAGGTTGCGAAGACGTCGAGGCCATATCAATATATTTGTGCAACTTTTGCACCTTATTTTAAATTAGTCAAAAAAAAATTACTAGCGCGGTAACGTCCGCACCGGTAGGTATGCGCCGTCTTGAACGGTCACTGTATTAATGGAACCTCGTTTCCCTCAACTTTTATTTATTATTGTGTAGACTTCATTGACTGGGGCCGGCGCCTGCTTGTCGCAATTGTGACTGGTTCTTCTCGTTCTATATGTCCATAATTCAACTAAAGTATATATATTTATTTCCAGTATATCCTGATTAAAATGCAAGAAGCGGCGTAAAGGCCGTTTACATTGTCGAACCAATTAGTAGAATAAAAATCACACAAATCATCCGGTTTCCTTATTGAGAGTGCCGTGCGCCGGTGTGATTTTTATTCAGTTATAATTTTCGGCAGACTTATATTGAGACAGTTTTACGAGGTGTAGACAGTTAAGTGGTACAGGGTATTGGAAGGCGGAACGACCATATCTAGCGTCGGATACATTGTAGCCTGTCTATGCAAACGACTCGCCTGGACGCCTCTGCCACTTATTAGCATGTTATCAGCTCTGATTACGGAATATCCAGGAGCAAAGTGGCTGTGAGCCAACTAACTCCACAAAAATATCGCATATAATTTATTGTGTATAATTCTACGAATGCTTGGCCGGTGAGAGTGCGTTCAGTTGCACATCATAAAAACAGAAACTTGAAAAAATAATTCGCGAACATGTGTCTCGAAATGACACAAAATTTAGACCGCGGTGCATGTTGCTCACGGAAAATAGTATACATTTCATTTCGAAATAGTTTTCCCGAAAAACGAATAGCAGGGTATTACTCTCTGTCGTAATAGACCGTACTTTATTTGCACAGCGCAAGGTCACCGAAATATTCGTGTCTCATGATTTATAGTAAATTGCAGTTGGAGAAAAGGCTGCAGACTGAACACCAGCCGATTGAGCGTTGGTTTCCGCGCGGCACATCCTCCTCCTACGTTGTAGTAATAATGATAATGCGTGCTCGGGACGCCTACACGAATCAAATGCCTCACCTACCCAACAAAGTTATCAATCAGACGACAAGAATGCAAATTTTAATTGTGCCGGGCCGAGTCTCTGTCGCACGATATTATGATCGCAATTTATTTGCAGGAGCGCGGTGCGCGTGCGGCGCGGGCGGGGCGACGCGCACGCACTGCACTAGGGTGGGAGACCGCCAATTATGAATAAACTAGCTCCACTACTATGTTAATAAGCCTTAAGATTTTTCCTCAACGATTTCACCGAGCCTGTACACATTAATGGTTTTGTGGCTCCGTTATCACGTAGAAAGCCACTATCGGGGTTTGTGCATGTGTCAACGAGCGGCTAGTGAGGCGCAGTGATAACTCGCGCGGTCGAGCCAGATTTATGCGATCGCTCGCGCGTAGTAATACGTTTCGGGTGATGCAGAAAGCGGTAATTATTTCCGTGATTAAATGGATATTTTTTTCCTCATCAGTGTTTCAAGGAAATATTCCATCCGTATGTTAAAGGCTGTCGGAGAGTGTATCTTTTTGCACATCTCATTAAAACTTTTTGGTATTTTATTTTTGTTTTTAATGTATAGTTGTAATAAAAAAAATTTAATGTCTCTTCTTACTAGAACTTGAAACTTTTACTTTTGTTCTCATTATCGACGAGCTCTATCTTGAAGCTAAATACACGTTACAATAACTGGTCTTAGTAATTTTACCCGGCGGCATTTGGTTATAATATAAAAACAAACACGCGTTGTCGGAAAAGTGTCATAATGTTATTAAAAGAGTATATAATTTTGAAGTAACATTAAACCTAGATATACATATGAATTAACTCGAGACATAGGTAAAATTAAGCCACAATCAAGAGCTACTTAATTCTGTAATAATTAGCTAGATATAAATAATTTGTGAAGCAAAGTTCAATCTAAAGCGAGTATCACACCTGATACTTGAACTTTTGGTGCGCTCCAGCTAGACCGAGGGCGCCTCAGACACGCGTAGCCGCGGCCCCGTTTCCAAAGCTAAATATAATTTCACTTGATCATTTAATTATATGGAGATTAATGGGCGGGCGGAGATGCCAACATTCACGTTAATAAACTGTACGATATGGCGTGAAACGTTTACTATGGAGCGGCGCGACGCGACGCCAATGTTTATGTTGAGCCTCGTGCCGTCTATACGCACGAATTAAATTAAAAATTTAAAAAACCCCGACACAAGAACTTGAGTAATTTCCCTTTAAAAAGTAAAAAATAATAAAAGAAACTTAATGTTAAAGTACCTAAGAATCTATTAATAATTCTAAAAAAAAACGTCGCGTTGGGGACCGCTTCTAATTATTTCTTTCTTATCTACGATATTTTTCATAAGGTGGTTACCTCTTTAGGCTTTTACGTTCTTTTATTAGTCACGGTCCCCCAACGCGACGTTTTTTTTTAGAATTATCAATAGATTCTTAGGTACTTTAACATTAAGTTTCTTTTATTATTTTTTACTTTTTAAAGGGAAATTACTTAAGTTCTTGTGTCGGGGGTTTTTTAAATTTTTAATTTAATTTTTATTTCATACTTTTTATAGGTAGATTAGGTTAAGTTAGATTTCATTTGAGTCCAAGTATATTTGCAGTCATTCGGTTACTCTCCCACATTCACTCTCAAACTTTTAAACGGCTCAACCGATTTTCATCAAACATGTCTAAGAACACTCGCACATAAGTCACCTTTAATACAAAAAAACTAAATTGAAATCACTGCATGCGATCGGGAGTTATGATGCCACAGACAGACACGTCAAACTTATAACACCCCTCTTTTTGCGTCGGGGTTTAAAAACAACACAAAATTCGGGCTGAACTGTTTTTTAATAACTTGCAACCAGAGGCGCAACCATTTTTTGATGTCTTAAAATGATAATTTCTCTTTATATAAGACCACATCCGATCCTGATCTTATGATGAGGCTTATGCCTACCCCGATAACTTCCACTCCCAACGGTAGGAAGCTTGCTCAGATCGTCTGTCCATCTTGTGGGTGGCTATCTTAAGATGAGCTTGCCTGTACGTGGTCTCCATATTACCTCCGTACTAATGCGTTTCCAATTCTTGAATATATATATATACCTGTCTAACTTGAGCTCATTAAATATTCGATCTAGGTACAATTCATATGTATAAAGTAATGAAACCAATTTTGGTAAAAATCCAGCAAGAAGCCTCATTATTAGAAATTATTTAATGTAGTAAACTTAAGTCTTCACTCGAATAGGAACATGGAATGGTTCCTCATCATAATATAAGTTCATGCGTGAAAAAATAAGTTTGTATTTTAATTAGGATTTGTTCATTTCACATTAGTATTAATTAACTGTAATTTGAAATTAGTGTAAAATCACCAAGGTCACACATTTAAACGAAACCAATCATAAGACCAATAAGGTTTTTATATAGCCCATCATCTTGTTACTAAAGTGGCCATTACCGTCGAATTTATTTTAACTTTAATATCCATTTAGTAGAAGCAGTTTATTGCCAACATCAAAATTATTATGCGATAAATATAAGAATCATTATACAAAAGTGCAGATGCGATTATCGTTTCGCAAGGACTAGTCCCGCTAGTCCGGGCGGGTTGGGAGCTTAACATAAAAAGGAATAGAAATTACAGTTCATATTCATTTACATTTAAAATCGATAATAAGAAGCGCTTTCTCCTAACCAACCTAGCAACGTTTTTGCACATTGGTACGGAATAGTTCTGTTAAAGCTTAATCAATCCGTCATTTCAAATTTCAACAATCAGTCGACTGCTTTATGTATCCCTAATGTATGTTTTAAGGTAGGTTGTTTTAAGGTTAATAATTTGTTAATGTTATTCCAACAAGCTTAGCTTACTTGTAGCTTAGCCAACAATATAAACTATCTCCCTTGAACCTATAGCAGTCCACAACTGGACATTGAAATCCCGAATGTTGCGCCAAATCCAATCAAATCGTCAGTCCATCAGTTCAGAAGGCATCCTTCTGAAACTCTTCATATCGAAATCACCTAAAATCAAAAGAGTTACTACTTTTGTCGTGTTAATGGCAGTCAATTGGCTTTAATTATTCAAAATATTTCCTCTCTCCCGTTCATAAAAAAGTGTTTCTTTGATGGTTGGGACAAGTGCTTGGTTGAAACTAAACAAACCAAAATAAATCAAAAGTTATTTATTTCAGTCTATCTCAAGATTTCCTTATTGAGTGTTAGGAACCAGCCTAGTGGGACGATTAAGTCCTGTGACAGGAGGTTCCGCTCTTCCGTTGCTTACAGCCATGTTTTGTGAGTAGACAGATATTTTACATCTTGCAAATAGTAAATATAGGCAGAAACTTATACAGTATGACAGTGCATGGAGTGATATACGTTTCCATACCGTTGTTTACATGCCCGATGTAAGACCCTCTCCACCGGCCGTCCTAATTAAAGTATAAATTTGGAAACTTTCCTCGTGTTTAAATTAATCCTATTGAAGCCGTTTTTACTGACACTAGCGAAGTAGGTCGTCGGATATGTTTATTTCTACCATATTTATTATAAAAATAAAGCCAACACGGCTATTCATATACTAAAATACAGCTTTGTTTTATTGTGGAACGAGTTTGTTTTAAGCAATATCAGAAAATCTACCATCAGCTCACCGTGTGATTTTTCGTTTTGAGATCCTACATGCTGTAATTATTAGATGAATTCCGTGGATTAAATCAATCAATTAGACATAAGCCTATTTCGTTCCACCACAGGGCACAAGCATTCACACACAGCATGACCATGTGCATATTGATCAGTACAAGCGGGACCAATGCGGACTATTAAGACTACTCTCTTGACATAGTAGAACCTAACGTGCCCACCGAATCACCGAAGGACTCAACATAGTATTTTTCCTAATTATTTTTGATAATTCACTGGTGCGATCGACTACACCATCGTTTGATGGTGTCTTGGATCTATGAGCTCATTCTTTTAATAGCCATAAAATGTATTTCGCTCAACCTCCTGCACCCTTAGTCCACGCAACTCACGTCGCGCGCACTTGCGTAAGAACGCGTGGCACATGACCGGGCCCTTTCAAATATCCTATTTCGGGGTCATGTTACCTGTGCGTCAGCGGGTGTTAGACACAGCAGGCTGCGCCGTCACCGACGGGCACACACGATGTCGCGACACGACGTCTTGGAAATTTGCTGAAAGACAATCCTGCGGTTTCGACACATGGGTGGCGCTAAGGCCATGCATTGTTGTCATTTGCATTTCGTGTAAGTTTTTCGATGCGAGCTCAAGGTTCAATAAGTATTCATATGTGTACATCCTTTATTCTGAACACCTAAAGGCGTCAGGAATAGTAGATTTTTTGTTGTGTCTGGATTATTACGTTCAAAGTATCAAAAAACGTATCAGTAACGTAATATATGAAAATCGCAATCAGAGCTATTTATATATTTTCGTAAAGATTGTCAATTCCATTTAGATTTATTTATATCTACTTAGACAAAGAATGTGTGAAACAATTTACATTGTCCAAACTCACTTAACCATAACTACGTTAATAAGGTGTAACTGAAAAGCAATCATCAAAGGCACGAATGTTATT